>WHPX01000990.1:0-181181 GCA_011057435.1 Actinia equina
ACTACAAAGAAACGAAAAATCTATCACTTGCCTTTTCATTTCTCTCCGCCATTTTTGCCTTTCCCTCTCTCAAAATACAGGGCTGTGATTGGCCAATTTTCGCTACCGTGAAGCTTCACGCGCTGTGGCCAAACCCCCTGCCGTCCGTCCGTCCGTGTACACAACACAGGAATCCCGCTTGATATCAAAGCAAAACTACTCACAAATGCACAGAAAAAAATCGCTATAGGACAAGTTATAGACCAAAAATAATTTAAAAAAACTTTCATTATAGTCAAAGATGGATCAAGAAGTATTCTTCAAGAATTCAGGTGTGTGTTTTTTTTAGCAAAGAATCGTATATATATTTTTTGTTTTCGACAAGCATTTTTTTCGACGAATCGACAAATCAAAGACTTTCTCTCAAAACTTTTAAAATATTTCTATAGATAAGCTTGATTTATTTTAATGCTGGAGGAAATGTAACACTGAGAGCATATTACGACAAATATTCCTCCTTTATTTAGGTTTGTAAATCTTTAACAATTTGGCTGTTTTTAACCAACTATCGTATGTTTTTCGTTCAAGAAAAGTGCAGCTTTGTTCGCCTCCTATCGCGGGGTCCCATCGGCAAACCAAAGAAGACTTTCATTTAGTAATTCTATATCAAATATTCACTGAACTGTTTATAAGCTGTTCGAGCTAGTATGATTATACAAATGAGCTTAAATTTGTGTTGTTAGATATGCTTTTCTATAAAGAACCAGAATTTCACTTTAAGAAGCTAAAAAGATATTCAAAAACATTTACAAATGCCAATTTACTGACAAAGAATTTTGGCGTCATTTTGTATTTTTCTCGACGAATCGACAAATCAAAGGACTGTCTCTCAAACTTTTGATATTTCTATAGATAAGCTTAATTTCTTTTAATGCTGGATGAAATATAACACGAAGAGCATATTGCAACAAATGTTTGTCCTTTATTTAACTTTGTAATTCGGTTGTTTTTAACCAGCTATCGTATTTCAGTTCGTTCAAGACAAATGCAGCTTGGTTCGCCTCCTGTCGCGGGGTCCCATCGGCAAAACAAAGAAGACTTTCATTCAATAATTTTATATCTTTCTACAGATAATTTAATTAAATATCGAATGAATATAAAATTACACCAAATATTCAACTGTTTATTAAGCTGTTCGAGCTAGTATGATTATACAAATGAGCTAATAAATTTGAGTTGTTGAGATATGTTATTATATAAAGACCTTGTCTTTCACTTTAAAAAGCTAAAAAAAAAATATTCAAAAACATTTACAAATGCCAATTTACTGACAAAGAAATTAGTCATTTTGCATTTTGCATTGCATTTTGCATTGCATTTTGCATTGCATTGCAAGATGCATTATTTTCTATTTTGTCTCAGTTGTTTTTTCACAAGTTTAACTGAATGTAAACTTTGCTTTTCGAATAATTTTCGGTCGTTCGTGATTTCCGTATCTTTCTCGCGCATGAAAACAGATGGAAAAAAAGTCGAATTTCAATCGAATCTCAAAATCTAGTATTTACAGCTTAAGTTTTCAAGCTTATCGAAAAGTAGTTAAAGAATAAAAATATTTTAATGAAGAATTAGGATCAGAAAACTATTTTTTAACTGATGACACATTTGGTGACAGTTATGATCTCCAGCCAATTTCCTACCAAATCATTTATTTTCTTAATTCCATCGCGGTAAAAATTGATTCTTATATAAAAACCTAAACTCTTAATATGCATAACCTAACATTGTCATGTAAAAGAAGTCAAAGTACTGCATGAGCTTTTGTTTTGCTCACCTTTTCTTAAGCAGTTTTCTAGTCTGCCTTTATATGCCGGGTTCATTTGTCCATAAAAAGTTAGGAAACTTCGAAATTTCGATTTCAATGAAAGACATCCAAGGTAAATTTCACTAAACCTGATATTGTGTTGGAATGTCTGTAGTTATCTTTCGTTTTTGAAAGTAAAATTAACCAGGAATTCAAAGCTTAAGAATGTCGGCCATGGATAATTTTGTCGAAGAATTTTCCAAGAACAAAACTAGCCCCTGGGGGAGTAGGTGGTGAGTTGTGTACAAATTCTGTAAAGGGGTAAAATAATATTAAGGGAAAAATAATCTAGAAAAAGAAACTTATTTGTTAAGCCTTCTGTAAATAACAAAATTTCTTTATTCTAATGACATGTCAACAGACAACCTGTCATTGACCAATGGTAAGTCATTTATAATTACTTGTTCATTAACTCCAGGGTCAAGGATGTTTGTTCATTGACAGCTGCAAATCTACTGTACTTTTCAAGTGAAAACGGGTTTTCATCATGTACAACTTTGTAGATGCGTACTGGAAAAGAGTAGGGTTGTTTACTGTACAAACAACTACTTCCTAAGCCTTTTTCTGTTCACTTTGTCAGAATGATCTTACTTATAACTTTAGAATATCTTTAGTGCAATCTGTTATATACTAGTTAAGTTAGCGAACACCATCGACAGATTGTTAGAGTCAGCTCTTAGAACTGAGTGCTCGTACTTTTTCCTAAAGTCAACACCTGTCTCAAGCTCTTACGTCATACTTGACCTAACTGGTCTAATCTAGCTTGACCTAGTATAAACCGGTTATGTGAGGTATTGCGTAAGCTTAGCCCTTAAATACGAGCTCACTCAGGGTTCAGCTCAGTGTAAGAGAGCAAGAGTGAGAGCTGATAGCACAGTGCACAGCGAAGTAGCTGCTAGTCAAGAGTCATAACCAGAGTTCAGATGAGTACATTGTAAAGTACTACAAGCAACAGAAAAAAAAGCAGAAGAAAGCAACTGAAGAACGACCCGAATCTTTGTGTCCGTTGGGATAGTATTACTCCCCCACTTCCCCTTCCTTAGTTGGAGAGTATACTCGCGCTAAGAAAACAATGTAGTGCATTTCGATTCGATTTCACTGCATGGCTTTTATCATGGGAGTCAGTATCTTCATCTCGAATATAAAATAATTGACAATTTTTTCCGATCTTATTTTTACCTAGCCTGCGTTACATCCGGATTTTTCTTCGTAAATACCGTATTTACGAAAAAAATTACGGATGTGAAGCAGGCTAATTTTTACCTTTCTGATTCATTCAAATTGGGCTACCTGTGACTTTCGTATCGGGAGCTCCGCTTTTAGGCAGTGCCTAAATATATATATTAATGTTCGAGGATTTTACCATGGATGACTCCCCTCTTACATGTTCCTATGACTATCTCTTAATCCTCGACTCTCAACACGGACAGCAAGTAGGAAAGTACTGTGGCATGACTAAACCACAGCCCATAAAGATCGCAGGCAATGCAGTCAATATTCGTTTCCAAACCTCTCACTTAAGCTCTGCGCGTGGTTTTAAGGCTCATTATACAACACTGTAACTAGGCAAGAACTGTCTTGACCTGTAACTTTAATTGATCTGGAAATGCTGAAAAAAAAAAAAAATTATTCAAATTACTATTAATATTGTTTTGTGTATTTTACTGAATACTGAATACTTTTAATAAAAGCTGACTGCATCAAAGATCGATTGTGCAGTGGTTGGCACAGGTCCAGCTATGATCAAGATTATAGAGTGGGTAAAGTGCATTGTTTCTAGTAATGTGCATAGGAATCTATCCATCATATTATTCTGTCATTATAATAAAAATTATATTACACTATTTTGGAGATGCCGCCTCATGTATATGTCAGCAGCGAGCTATTGTTCTGTCAGCAAAAGTAAAATATCTATTAAGGAAGCTGAACTGACGAATCTAGTGAATACTAGTGAAAGAAAGACACAGCCATGGAATCCCTGCGGATCACCAAGAGTTTTGTCGTCCTTTTATTGTTGTACTTCAATTCTTCTGCTCAAGGTAAGTGTTAATCAAATGGATAACCAAAAGCAATAACACAAGCGACTCTTCAACAGCCTGAATATCTATATCTATTGAATATAAGCGTGTCAGATCTGTAAAGGATCGACATCCCTATTCAACACTGGCTGAGATCGTTTCAGGTTTGTGTTCATTATAGAACATCACTTTATACCAGGCAGAAACAATACTGCATATGGAATGTCAAAAGATAAATGGCTACAAAATGGAAATAATAAAGCGAATGCATGCTATTGGTCTTTTCAATTCACATACAACCATGATTAAGCTAAAGCCTGTACCAGGAAAATCACCAAATACTGTAATCCAAAAACAAGGATTATTTGTTTTTCGTTCCTATCCAGGACACTCTATGTAGATATACGTTGACTCAATGTTGACGTCTTTTCTAGCCTATTTTTTTGGTGTTTTTATTATAACTATATCTGTCTGTCTGGAGCAAGAATAGGTAATGAAGGGTTATTTATGTATGTTCGTTTGCTCAGAAATAGAGAACTTATCGCGATTACTAATATCGGTAGCCCACAAACCAAAAGAAAATGATAATTATTACAATAGCTTTACACCAACCACAGGCTAACCACTCTAATAAATGAAGGAAATACTCTAATAAATGAAGGAAATACCATGTCTTGTCTTTGTCTTTTTATACGCGCGCTATCGATTTTTTGTCATCTCCCCTACCCCCCTTGGTAACAATTTTGTTTTTCTACTATACAATATACTAACAAGATAGGCAACTTCACGGGCTTCCTGTGGAAAATTCAAACTTTGACGAGAGAAAGCCGCGAATTTATCCAGATATTTTGACTTCGAAAACAAAAAAAGTATACAGAACGTCGTACTTACATCTAATCTTCAATAATTTAAAGGATTTTTGATAATAAATTCTCTATAAGGAGGGGTTTTTGGGCTTTTTTAGCGAAAACTTATGTGCCGTCAGTTATGCTTGCATCCGAGCGGGCCTGAACACGAGAAAAGGGATCCAAAACAAGTCCTCTCCCTCCCTCTCCAAGGAGTATATATATCTTATATATATATCTGAGTATATATATCTATATCTTTTATTTTTTACTTGTAGTAAACTTACGTAGTATACGGCTCCACAAACTTGGTGCGAACAAAGTTTATTAAAAAATACATATTTATCAAACCAATGATAACCAACTTATAATTAATAATATTTCCTAATTGCATTAAAAATGCGTATTTTCTCTGCATGAACCGTCTTAGGAAGGCATGGCAGTTTTTTGGCTTTGAAGACGTCGCAAGCCATTCCAGTGGAATACACTAGGTTAACGTTTTTGCCGTTACTTTCAAATAAATTAATCATCTCAGTTAAAAGATTTACCAGTGCCCGCTTTGCCTTGTATAAGAAAATTATGCCCTGCTAGTGCCTGGTCTAAGCAATACTTTTGCTCTAGCGTCAACCCAAACGGCAGAGAAAATACACATTTTTAATAAACTTTGTTCACCCCAAGTTTGTGGAGCCGTGTACTACGTAAGTTTACTACAAGAAAAAAATAAAAGAATACTTACTTCATTGCACTTTAGGTGAATGAAAAATAATTTAAAATGTTTTTTTTTTTTTTTGTCCTTTTTCTTCCTGATACAATATTTCTTTTTTCTTTTTTTTCTTCTATACGACGTTTTTCAAGAAAGATCTGACAACTCTACGATAAAAAAGCTTTACAAAAAGTTTCGCGAAGCCAAAAATAGGTGACGCTTCTTGATTGGTTAAAAAGACAACCGGAAGTAAAATGCAAGACTCACGGGGTGTGGGGTTGGGAAGCATGTGGTAACGAACCAAAAACACTTGAAGAGGGAGGGAGAGGACTTGTTTTGGATCCCTTTTCTCGTGTTCAGGCCCGCTCGGATGCAAGCATAACTGACGGCACATAAGTTTTCACTAAAAAAGCCCAAAAAAACCCCTCCTTATAGAGAATTTATTATCAAAAATCCTTTAAATTATTGAAGATTAGATGTAAGTACGACGTTCTGTATACTTTTTTTGTTTTCGAAGTCAAAATATCTGGATAAATTCGCGGCTTTCTCTCGTCAAAGTTTGAATTTTCCACAGGAAGCCCGTGAAGTTGCCTATCTTGTTAGTATATTGTATAGTAGAAAAACAAAATTGTTACCAAGGGGGGTAGGGGAGATGACAAAAAAATCGATAGCGCGCGTATAAAAAGACAAAGACAAGACATGGTATTTCCTTCATTTATTAGAGTATTTCCTTCATTTATTAGAGTGGTTAGCCTGTGTACCAACACCATCATTCTTATCTTGCTTACCTATAGGTGCTCCTCAGATAGTCGCTCCTTATCCAGATAATCTGTACGCTATTGAAAATGAGAAGACACAAGTTACCTGTAGCAGCAGTAAGGGGGACTCGCGAAGCGCCGGCATTGCCAAAAATCACATATTGAAAAACACCAGGGGGGGGTGGGGTTTTAGAGGTAGGTTAAAGGCCCTACAGGGGGTCTTGCGCGATCCGTCGGCAGCGCGAAGAGGGCCTTACTGCTGCTGTGTTGGGTGCCGTAAACGGAGGTTAAAATATTTGTCGGATATACAATGCATGAATGCGCCAATGACTTCTGTGTGATTTGCCTAAGATTCAAAGTTAACATTCCAAAGCCGAAGGGTTTCTGGTGTTGTGGTAAAAAAATGCAAATAGAAGACGACACGTCAGCACAATGTTACGAGTGTGGTAAAAATATTCGTAATGCCGTACCAAATGCTACCAGAGAGCAATATTACGCCAATGGAGGTCGTACGAAGACCCCATACAAAAGAATAAAATACTTCCGAGACTGGATGAGTCATATCCAAGGTTTACATCCGGTATATTTAGACGATGAAGTAAGGCAGAAAATCATAGACCACTTAGAAGAGTCAACCCCGCAAAGTCTACGAAAGACATTGAAAAAATTAAAGCTAGGAAAATATTACAAAGCTATTCCCTATCTTTTGTCTGAAATTACCGGTAAGTCTATCCCCGATATCCCAGACATGCAGAGAGCTGAGTGGATGTTTTGTCGGCTGGATAAGGATATTCCCTATTACCCTGACGTAATCTATGAAATATTCCAGCAAATGGATCCCCAGCACCCGCTGTTAGAATGGATTCCGAGAAGATGAAATGTGCAGTCGAAATCCCCCTACGTTCTTTTCAAAGCAGATGTCTACTGAGCGAGTTTTCTTTGTAGCTCCTCTTTTGCCTCCTGGTAGATCTTTTTGCGAGATTCCTCGGAAAGATCTTTTACGATGGTTTTTTTATTGCCCGACTTTAATTCACCGTATTTCTTTTCCTCCGCGAGGATCAAAGAGAACTCCGTGTCGTCTATGCGGCGGTCCCGTAAAGCCTTGGAGACTAAGTCGGCGATGGTGTTAGCCTTTGCTCTTGCTAGGGCTATGTGTGTGTCGTGCTTGGATATCTTACCGGACAATTGCTTTATAATGCCTGTCGTAACAGCGGAAACGATGCCACAGACGGCTCCAACGCTGGCCAAAGGAACGCCAACGACTATTCCAGGTCCGGTGAGTGAGGTAGCAACGCCAGTGCCTGTTAACGCCACGGACATGGAGCCAGAAGTTATCGCGATTTTATGTAGTATGCTTCGGGCTCTAGCATACTTTTTTCTAACCTCCTCATAGTGTTTCGTTTGCCCTTCTAAGTAAGCCAGGATTAAGTTCGCTTTATTAAGCCTGAAATTCTCCGCGTTTAGTTCGTTAGGACCTGTATCCTTAGTGGTAGTGTGATAATTGGGAACATCTGGGTACAACTGAGGTGCTGATGGTATAACATCCATTATATATACTAATGTACGACGCCTTTGGGAATAACGTAGAGGAGCAGCCACATCATGACAACAGGGATTACTGGAACTGGAGGGCCTTTAGGAAGATGTTTCCGCATGCAGACCCTGGTAAGTTCGAAAGGAGACCCGATGGGATTTACTATAACGGCTCCAGGATGTACAGTAATGAGGATTTGAAACCTGCGCTGGTTAATCGGATAGACAATCAGTTGAAGAATCCTGGTTACGTTAAACCCACGCCTGCGGTATCTGTGCAGCATCCCACGGTAACGCAAGGTTGGTCAAAGGAATTATTGCTTGGTACCAGTACTTATCCGATACCCGCGGTTCCATTTGACAAGCATCCAAGTTTGGACCTAACGTTAAACATGCGGATCTCTAACGAGCATTCCTTTCCGTTAAAGGTGCGAGATATCTTCAAAGACGTACCCATTAATCATACCACCGCGAAAGAAGCCCATGAATGGTTAAGTGGTCCTAACATGCGTTATTGGCCGCAGCAGTTGAACTTTGCAGTTTGGTGCGCCACCGGTGGCTGTGGGGCAAGCGCAAACTTGATGAAGAATTCAATGTTCATGTTTCACTTCCACTTTACCGTCCGAAGAATACTACATGAGATGGGGGTTGTTGCATTACCGGGAGATGCCACGTTTTATCCAAGAGATAACAAATACAGCGTGCCGGCTTATGATAGACTTTGTAAGGAGTTTGGTGTTGTGGGGAAGGATTTCCGATGCACTACCGGTGCTAACAATGGTTTGGGACATATTTGGGCTTATTGGGGGATTGGTGGGCACGAGCTAAGCAACAGGGAAGTGCATACGCTGCGGTTGCGGTGGGACACTGGGTATCACAAAGAAACTCACGACAGTAGCACCTTCTTTGAACCAAATGCCAAGACCACTAAGGAAGTCAGAGACGGACCTCTGTTCAAAGACGAGGGCGGTAAGTATCGTGGGGCTAATCCACTGATTATCAAAATTACCAACGACGAGCAAACGAAGCAATATCTTAATTTCATACCCCCAGAAGGTAAAGGACTAACCAAAGCCGGCCTTGCCCGTTTGAACCGCAGCATAGAAGCTTACGTGTATTCCATTTTGGGGGCTCAGGTAAACACCCGATCCAGCATAATCGGAAATACGGGCGCCGCAGAAGAGACGCGAGCCGAAGCCTTGATCTTATTCGAAAGTTCAATCTTGGAGGGTGATATTAGCAAGGGCGTACAGCGTTACCAACTAGCTATACAAAATTCTAAGGCCCGACTGGACTATGCAGTAGCCCCGGGTTGTTGGTTAATGCCTAGTAATTTATCTATAAATACTGGCTCTGTAGTAGGATACAACAACAAGCTGCAGCGAGCTACTAAGGATATGAAGTTTGGGGTGAATGACGTGAACTCTGACACTCTTAGAAGGCACTTTGTTGAACAGCCTAAAAAAATCCACCATACGCAACCACCTAAGGAAGCGCCTAAGAAAGAACCACACCGAGCGCCTAAAAAAGAGGAGGAATATGACCATAATTTACTAAAGGCCGGCTTAGCGGCTGCAAGTATTGGTCTGAGCTATTATATATGGCGATGAACAACCCCTACGTAGCTGGAGTAGATTGTGTCTATACGACTTACGCAGGCGAGAAAAAATACACCCAGGCATCTTGGGTTGATGTCACGGGCATGTCCGTGAATTTGAACTACTCGGGAAAGAAGTTAATCCTTTGTAGTATTTGCATTGGCGCGAGTAGTCACGCCAACGTCGGCTTTAGGTTCCTGGATGAGAATGGCATACTGCAGCCTATGCGCGCGAAGACGAACAACAGGGAGCCTGTACATTTCTCCGTAGAGCCGAACCCCGGCAGCTCTGAGAATCTATCGGGTTGGACTTTCCACATGGTTGCTGATTGCTACGGGAAAGTAAAGCTGCAAATACGCGTAGATGACACCGGAAGTGTTTGTGTAAATAGTATGGAAGATCAGAGAGATAAGATTTATAATCATGCAACCATCAGCACTCTGACGGTAATGAGTTTATAGTGGATTTTGTGAGAAATCCTAATATATATGAATCCACATATAAAGGAAGATTGGTTTTTACATTACTTAGAGGAAAAAGAGTTTCCTGAAAGCGATATTTGGAAGGACACCGGGTTATGGGTGAAGGTTGGAGGCTTAGGGTTAATCCTGTGTACTATCAGTATTGGGGTGTACAACGAATATGGTTTCGCTTTTAGGATCGTCGATGAGGATAATAACCCATTACTTCCCTTCAGGAATAAGAAAAATAATAGGGAGCCAGCTCATTTTTCGTTTGAGCCGCACACTAGCAATGAAGATTTTACACCTGTTACTTTTCATATGATAGTTAATTGTCAATATACAAAGCTTCAAATTAATACCTGCAAGGATGATAAAATTCCTATTAAAGTTTGGATAAATACTATTCATGCAGGGACAGAATCTCGTAAGAATGCTGTTTGGAATCACAAGACTATTAGTACCATGACTGCCATACCCTTGATACCAAATTATCAAGGCGGGGCTAATACTATCTTTACTTATCCCCAGTCGAGAACACCTCGTGCGGCTGACGACGATGATAGGCCTGATAAGATTAAGCCTTCATCTTCTTCAGGAGTACCACCCCAATAGCAACAACCAAGATCCAAATGTTATTCCCCACAAACTTTAGCAGTTCTCCGCCGGCCCTAAGTGCCAAGGAAACAACCGAACCCAGCAGCCCAGGAAGACCGGCTGCCATTTTTTTTTCCCAAGTCCGTCAGCCCACTGCCTAATTTCTTTACGCCCGCGCCTGTAGCCTTAAGCGCGGATAGGATGACTCCTACTACGCTCGAAATAGCAACCGCAAATGCCAGCGGAATACCATACTTCACCAGAGCTCTTTTTACCTTTTCCTTGGTGGTAAGCCCTAATTCTTTCTCCAGGTTATCCTTTTGCGCCTGTAATTCCTTAGCTTTCTCCTGAAGGGTTTCTACTTCTTTTTGAGCTGCTTCCCTTTCCTCTTCGGGACTAGCCTGGTCATTGATTATTTCCTGCTGCCGCTCTATTTGCCCCTCCAGGTCTTCGATGGCTTGTTGGAATTGTGCTATTTGCATGTCCTTTTCGGCCATTTCAACCATTATTCTCCTTTGGGTTGCAATGCTTTCCTGCAAGTTATCCCTTAAGCTCTTTATCTCCTCATCGCCTCTGTCTATTTTGCTCAAAGCAACCCTTAATCTATACGTGACGTCCTTCTTTTCTTCTGATAACTTACTTATTCGCTCTTTGTAGCGTACTTCGATGGCATTTTGGCGCTTAGCAAGTTCTGCGTTTTGTTCTAAGTGTTCTTTTTTCAACTCATTGATCTCCTTCTTGGCAGTACTCTTATCATCTAATAACTTGCTTATTCTCTCTCTGTAGTCTGCTTCGATGGCCATTTGGTCCTTAGCAAGGAGCCTATGTTGTTCTAAGAATTCGTCGTTTACCTCCTCGATTCTTTTCTTAAGGTCTTCATTATCCAGTTCGAGGTCACCATAAGCCGCCCTGAGAGCCGCCAAATCATCTCGTGCTCTTAAGAGGTCCGCACGCTCCTCCTTGATTTGTTGTATGTCTTTCTCAGCTGCCTTCTTTTGTTCCTCGACCTCAGCTAATCGTACATGCGCCTCTGCTAAATTATGTGCATTAACGGATTGCTCCATAAGACGCACTGGTAGGGTCCGTATTTTATCTATTTTAGCCTCCAATTCCCCTTTTTGAGAGTTTAACGCAGCAACTTCATCCGTCTTGGTTTGAAGTGAATCGGTTAAAGTACTTATTCGCGCCCTTAACTCTTCGTGTGTTCCATAACCGCCTGCGGCGACCGGTAACCTTTTTGCCGCCTCAAAGAGCTTATTGAAATCCAGTCGCGTTTCCTCCTTTGCCGCGGCTTCTTGCTCGGTTAAGTTGGGTTCTCCTAATGCCTTCCTAAGGGTTGGAGGAATATTCTTATCTGGGTAGTATTTACCATTTATGTCCTTGATAATGTATGGCTTAGCATTAGTCCTATTTAACCTTGCTATTATGACTTCCTTACCCCATTCGTTATCATCGTTGAACATTACGTGGACTTTGTCTGGGTCCCAGTTTGGGAATTCTTCTTTGATCCTTTCAAAGTCGTCTGGTTCTTCGTCCATGGATGAATCCATTTGTTCCCGGACCTGTTCGAGCCATGCAGCGCTGGGGGCTTCAGGAACTGGACCTAAGTCTTCCATTTGTAAGTATTCCGGAATGGGCGTGTGGGGGTTCTTAGACCTGAATCTATCTCTCAAAGAACGTAGAGCATCGCGGGCCCTCCTGCCATACTTGCTACGTAATTTCTCAAATAGACTTCGTCCGTCTACGTTGTCGTTGGGAAGTAAAGACTCGTATTCTTCATCGTTGATATCAACTCGGCCTTCTTCGGTAAGGGGATCAAAATCCGTTCCTTCTACTTCCATTATATATGATAAGCTCAAAGTTAAATCCCAACGTATTACCTAAGCAGGTTGGCGGACTGAAAGCAGAACGCACCTTTCACCGGGTCACCTTTACTCCTTCTAGCGCAAAGCCAGAGGAAACTTTGTATGTGGGCGTGCCCCGTCTAACGGATAACCTAGTGTTGGTTCCTGGCACCTTGGCTTTAAGGTTTGACTTAGCGGTGCAGCCCAGCACTGCGGATGAAAGAATTATTGTTAACAACGTGGGTCGCAACATTGTTTCTAAGATGAGAATCAAGTTTGCTGGGGAATCCTTGCTGGACTTAAATAGGTACGATCTGTATACCACCTATAAGGATCTATGGTTAACAGCATTTGACCGCGCGCAAAGGATAGAACAGGGAATTGGTAGTGTCATTCTACGTAAGGTCCGCACACCTACGAAAACGCAACCTACTGACGGCAGCGGAGAAACCGCAGTGGCAGACGCAAAGCGAATAAAGACAGCCTATGGTAGCAAGTATGTCATACCGCTGGACTTTGAAGTGATTACGAATCACGGTGTGTATTACCCAAGACAGCTTGCCGAACTGCAGTTTGAAGTAACTTTAGCAGATGCTAATAACATCATTGGTGGGCTAAGCACTGCACTTACCACAACAACCCCATACTCTATCACTAATCTAGAATTACAGTACGAAACGGTATACAGCGAAGAGCTGGCCCGTAGCGCTGGCATGGAGTACAGCTCTGGCAAGGCATTCCTTTACGACCACGTAGTGATGTATAAGACGTTCAGCTTCCTGGATAAGACGGATGAGGTTATCAACCAAAGCATTAACCTCCCCCGAAGAAGTCTCACGGGGTTAATGTTGGTGTTTGCCAAACCCTACGGGGCTGGTAAGCGCGACTCCGAAGCCTTTCACAACCCCAACATTACTAACGTCGGCGTGAATATCAACGGCGTTCCAAACAAGGTCTACTCCCAGGGGATAAAGCCCGCAGACGTGTACAGGGAAGCAAAGCGCAAGTTTGGCGACCAAATTAACCCCGAGGAATTCTTTAATGATAAGTATGCGCTGTGGATCGATATGCGCACCATCAACGACGAAGACCTACATGGGCAGGGTTTGCGCCTAGTAAATACGCAGGATGGCATAACATTGGAGATCAAGCGCACCAAGAATGCCAGTGCGGGCGACGGCGATAAGATAAACTGCTACATCTTCGTAGTGTCTGACGCGCAACTGAGCGTGGAAATGAACCAACTTAAAAGTGTTGCATATTAGTGTTAAAATATTTCTTAGATATACGATGCTTCGCGTATTTGAAAACAACGACACCAAACTGCAATGCATAGTGCAAGGCGAAACTTTGTACTTCAAAGCGAAGGAGGTGGCTTTGGCGTTGGGCTATGAAAAGCCCCGAAACGCAGTCAAAGTACATGTCCGCGATAAATACAAGAAAAGGCTGGACGAACTAAAGGTAGCCCCGAATCGTGTCGCCCTTGCAAATGAGCAACCAAATGCCGTGTATGTGAGTGAGTCTGGATTGTATCAATTGATATTCTCCTCTAAGTTACCAAAGGCAGAGGAATTCCAAGATTGGGTTCTAGAAGAAGTCCTACCCGCGCTAAGGAAGACAGGTAAATATGCAATAGACAAGCGCTTCGACGGTCCAAACAAGTTAGTATTCAAAATAGAAAATGAATTTGACCTGCATAAAAAGGTAGTGGACTACATCCGCAAGTTTTACCCACAAATGCTCATAGCACCCGGCCTAGGCGAACTGCAGGATTCGGACGGCAAGCGCATAAAGTGCTGGCAGAAAGGATATCAGCGCGGTCAACCCGACTTAATGATTTTAAACGCGCATACGCATTACTGTGGATTCTGCATAGAGCTAAAGACCCCAAAAGGCAGCGGCAGGTTATCTGAGGATCAGCAACTGCTCTTACAGAGGTATGAAGAAAACGGCTATAAGGTGCTCGTAAGCAGCGACTACGATGTCATTTGCAGGGAGATCACTGCGTATGCTGAACACCTACGAATTCCCTGCAGGTGGTGCTGTAAGGGCTTTAAAACCTCGGAGACTCTGGGAACGCATTTAAAGATATTTCATAGAATATATGGACAAGGACAAATTCAATGAGATAAAATTCATTCAGACGCACTGGAGGGATTTGCAGGCGGGGGAAATCTACGAGGTAAAGAATTACGTGGTCTTTGAAGACTTGGACCGTCTGCGTTTGGTCTTAAAGAATAAAAAAAGAACATACACCCTTTGGGCGCCCGATAGGATAAGGTACGCCATCGAAGGGCAGGACGTTACCCATGTTATGAGTCATGGTAAAAAGGATGGCAGGTGGGTATTTGACGTGGTTAAGTATGAGCCTGAGAGTCCTCTGCACTCGTAAGTATGTTTGTCTTGGGGTCGGCTAAGCACCGATGGCCTTCAAAGAATGCACTGCCGCAATGAAGGCAGCTGTATTTTTTAGGCGTAGGAATCATGTCTGGTGAGGGCTCGCATGTAATACAGTCCATATATACCTAAGACGATCAGGAATCCTCCAAGGAATGCCATTGCGTGTGCTATCATATATTGCAGACAGAGGATCGTTAAATCCTGCAGACTGGTTTCAAACAGGTCCTTAATATTATTGTTGTTTTGTTAAATGTTGATGATACTTAACAAAACAACAAGAAAAATAAGAATGGGATTTGAGACTCTTTGCACAAACCCTATCTTACTATTTTAGGTCCCTTTCTAACTTCTACGGGCTTTCCTTGCCGCCTCGTTACCGGCATGCCAAGCATCAAAGCGATCTAAGTACTCTTTGAAACCGCCTTGGCCGTCGTAAAGGCACTGCCAAATATGTTGACCGCTCCTTTGACATCCGCAGCGCTCACAAGTTGCCTCCCAATGGCCTCTGTTTTCCCACCTTACGCCTTCGACGCAGTCAAACTCCGCAAAGCGCTGGTCAATTTCCTTCTTCCGGCGCGTTAACTCCTTTATGGTGTCGACTGGGCAACATCGTGCGGCAACGTCGCCGTGCTCCTCACACGCTACACCCAGCAGATCGTAATTACCACGGCATCTATGTTGGTGCCAAGCGTCGGTAACATCCTCGTCGCAGCGCACGCATATGTTCTTTAAACAAACTCTTTTACTGCGGTGGTATTCCAGCGCCTGCGCACTGCTGAACTGTTTATCACAGTCTTCGCAAACGGTGACGTTGTTTACTTCCTTACTGCACACACGTTTTTCAACGTGGTATTGTAATCTTTGTTTGCTGCTGAACTCCCTACCACAATTCTTACACCTCATTATAACTAAGTGTTATTTAAGCCTCATATAAGATCCTGCGCAAAGAGTCCTAAATCTCCATCTTATTTTTCTTGTTGTTTGTTAACATCATTTAACAAATCAACAATAAATATCAGACCTCCCTTTACAGTGGATATCGCATGAAATCCACAACGGACTCTTTTGCCCACGTTGCCATCGTTATCAGCGCACCAAACCTTTCCGCGCGCTTCAGACCGCACATTTCATCGTACAATTCCTGCACGCGCTCTTTCAAATGGTCTATCTCTTCTCTTTGCATTTCGATGGTGTCTCTCTTATCTTTCATGTCGCCGACAATCCTTTTTACTGCTTCCACTGGTTCCATCGTATATATATTGAGTCATTGAATATGACCCCAGAACATATTCCCTGCAATGCTCTGATCGTAGGACCCACCGGCTGTGGTAAAACGCAGTTCGTAGTAGAGCAACTCCTCGGGCCCTTTAGATACCGTTTCGACTACATAGTGCTGCTTTGTCCCACCTACGTGAATAACCGCACCTGGGAAGGCATAGGCAGGAATGATGATGACTTCTTTGTAGATATCTTAGATCCTAACGAGTTATCCAGCCATCTTAAGTTCTGGCACAAACAATTCCCTAAAGATACGCAAACCCTCCTCATATTGGATGACATTGCCTGCGGGGACGACGTAAAAAGACGCACCTCCGAATTGGTGAAGCTTGCTTTCAGCGGCAGACACGACAATATCAGCGTTTGGTTGCTCTCGCAGCAGCTTACCAGCGTCTCTAAGCCCTTTAGGGAAAACATAGGCTCCCTGGTCGTCTTCTACACGCCCAGTAAGTCTGATCTGGAAACCATCTTAAGCGACTACGGAGGCGAGATATCCAAGGAACAGTTACACGAATACATGCGGCATTTAAAAACGCACCAACATTCCAAGATGATCTTCTCTTTGAGGTTTCCCTACACGGTTGGAATCTATGATTCCTAATGTATATGGATATTGAGCAGTTGATAGATGAAGTCCCCGTAGATGAAAGTAACCTTAAGGAACAACTTAACATCCTTGTGTCTTCTGGGAAGTGTAAAGAAATGATAGGCAAGGAACTTACCCATGAGCAAGTTAATAAGTTGTCAGAGGAGGAGGTAAAAAAGTTCCATAAGAGGTACGAAGCCGCCCTTGCAAGTAAAACCACGAATGCCGTAGCAGACTCAGCCATTAAGCTGGCCACCAAGCTTCTCGGACTTGCGCTGCCCATAGACGACGTGGAGCAGCTGCGGAAGGACATAAGCGAGGACTATGTCATATCCCAAGAACTTAAGATAACCTGCGGCTGGTTGTCTTTGAAGTGCGGTAAGTTAATGGCAGTCGCATCTTTGGGACTTCACGTAGCTCAACATGTCGACTTGAAGGAACTTGCGGGCACCTTTGGTGCCTCTTGGAAGGACTTCAAGAAGGACAGAGAAGTCGAAAAGGTCTTCCAGGCAGCACTTGCTGAGGTACCTGATCAAGTCGCCTCAAGTACTTAGTCAAGTTATCCTCAAGTACTTAGTCAAGTCATTGTCAAGTACTTATCAAGTCATTACCAAGTCATTCTCAAGTACTTATCAAGTCATTCTCAGGTCGTCATCAAGTTACTTGTCAAGTCATTGTCAAGTACTTACTTAAGTCATTCTCAAGTCATTGTCAAGTCGTCCTTAAGTCATTGTCAAGTCCTTCAAGTCCTTAGATATAAGATGAGTGGCACCGAAGAACAACCACCCGTAGAAGATACCAAGATCACCAAGGCTAAATCTCCAGGCAGAGTCGCTGCCGGAAAGAAGCTCGCGGAGATGAATAAAAAGAACAAAGCCAAAAAAGAAGAAAAGGTGGAGGAGAAAGAAGAGGAATCCTTTTGGAATCCCGGCTACGTCATTGGCGCGATAGGAATTGCTATAGCAGCAGGCAGCCTTTACTTACAATGGCGGGCTACGAAGCCAGAAGCAAAGTGGGAGGCCGTGCATGTGCCGCCAACATATCACGCACCTGTGGAACCGGCTGTTAGAAAAAGTAAGATCCCTGAAATGGAGTAGATTTATCACCCGTGGCGACCTAGATTTTCCTTCTCGCTTTGTAATATAATGTCGACCGCGTTGTTGAAAACTGTTGAAGAAGCAGCTATCATTACTTCCATCGTTGCGGGTATTGGTTGGGTAGGTAAGAAAGTGCTCAAAGAAGACTTTACTGAAGACCCAAGCAAGAGCTTCGCTAATTTTGCTAAGATGACGGCTGCCGTTGGCGGGGCTATCATGCTAAAGGATTACCTACGGAAGGAAAAGTACCTGCCTAATGTATAATGGTTAGCTTAGTCGCAGGTGGAGTCATTGCAGCTTTAGCATTCACTGGAGCTAATTATGGTGGTAGATATCTGGATAAATTAGTTAGCGGTGATAGAAACGCAGAATCTAACGCCGAAAGGAAGAGACACGACTTAGCGCTGGAGAAATATCAAAGGGACGTGGAGGCTTGGAATAAGAAGAGACAAGCCTACCGGGATTGGTTGGACAAGAACTACCAAGACAAGATGCAGGCGGATAAGAACTTCGAAAATACAGACTACGCCTTTAAGCTCTATGCGCAGGCGCACCCCGCGGCATTAACGGGGTTGAGAAAGCCTCAGTTTAAGAATTACTACCAGCCTTCTAAGAAACAAAAAGATAGTGAGTTGGTATTCGTGGGAGTTGCAGGGCTGGCGGGAGGCGTGGCCTTGGCGTATCTAATATAATGATCGTCTTTTTGGAAAGCGACAAGAATAACTTTACTACTTATTTGAATCCTCCCATCCGCGCGGAAAGGGTTCGGTTGGTTAGTTGCTCTTTGTACAATTCTTGGTATAATTTAATTAATGGCTTTGTCATCGGAACTTCCGGCACCAAACCAAAGTTACCAGATTCCCATTACACCCCCATAACACTGGCTAAGGAGCTAGCAAAGCATGGATATACTCTTACCACAGGATTACCCCATGAAATGAAATTCAAGAAAAATAGTGGGAGTGCCAATCTAAAAGACAGTTCATTGGTAGAACTCCTGGGCCTTACTAGTACCACGATAAATAGCGGCAGTACATATGACGTAAAATGGAAAGTCGCATCCTCTTACGAAGTCTATTGCGATTTGGTCCATAGTTACAACAATGGAGAAAAGTCTTCTCTTATGTCCAAGTTTCTGCCCAAAGGTAATCCATTCGATCTGGTAGAATACACTCCCATTTCTTTAAGCTATGATTTGTCTAATTTGGTAGAAAGCATAAACATCACCATTAAAGTGGACGGAAAGACGGTGGATTTTAACGGACGCAATATCAATCTCGTCCTGGAATTCATATAATGGGCCGCCTGGAGGACAAACTCAAAAGGATTTACTATGGGCCTGAAGGCTATTGGAAAGGAGCGTCGGCCATCAAGAAACTCGCGACCGCGGCCAGGGTATCAGAAGAAACGGCTAAGAACTGGTTAAAAAAACAAACCCTCTGGCAGGTTTATCTTCCCGTGCCCAAGTACATTCCCAGGCCTAGCTTCACCGTAAATACCCCCAATGAAGTTCATCAGGCGGACTTGCTTTTCTTACCACATGACAGGGCGAGAAGAAAGACCTATAGATACGCTTTGACCGTGGTTGATATCGCAAGCAGATACAAGGACGCCGAACCCATAACCAGCAAGGATTCTGGGGAAGTCGCAGAAGCCCTAGGTAGGATTTATAAGCGCGTCTTGAAATGGCCAAAGCTGCTGCAAGTGGATGCGGGGACAGAGTTCATGGGCGTGGTTACTAAGACCCTGAAAGACCACAGCACCCAAATTAGGAGAGCCAAAGCTGAGTACCACAGGGGTCAGAGCATTGTTGAAAGATTCAATAAGACCTTGGCCGAGCGTCTCTTTGGATACCAGTATTGGAAAGAGCTGGAAGATCCCTCCAAACGCAACAGGGAATGGACTCAGCGGCTCCCCCAGGTCGTCGCGGCTTTAAATAACGAGGCGGCCAGGGCTACGGGAATGAAACCCAAGGATGCCATAAAAAAGAAACACGTGGAACACAACTCCTACGTCAGAAGTTCAAGGGCGGTCGGACTGAAGGAAAAA
This sequence comes from Actinia equina, assembly GCA_011057435.1. Lineage (NCBI taxonomy): Eukaryota > Metazoa > Cnidaria > Anthozoa > Actiniaria > Actiniidae > Actinia > Actinia equina. Next base: position 19,608 of record WHPX01000990.1, read on the forward strand.
AAGCTCCCCCGCAACATAGTGGTCAGATACCTCTATCAGCCGGGGGAACTCGAAGGTGGCAGTAAGAGAGCCACGGATCCTAACTGGTCTTTGGAAACGTATGAGATTTCGAAGTCCGTCACCAAGGAAGGGCAACCCGTGTTGTATTACCTAAATGGCCCAAGTCGTGGATTTGTCAAGGAAGAGCTGCTCATAGTTCCTAAAGACTCAGAGTAGCGCAGCACCGCGCGCCCGATTACACTCTAGGCATGTCAGTCTTACGTTGCCTCTACAATGGCCGCGCTTATTATTTATGCGATCCACGGAGAACTGCTGATCGTCATTCGCATTAAAACTCCATAGTAGAGGTATGTTACATTTGGCACACCTTGCCCCTTTCTTATAGACGTCGTCCACGCATAGGTCGAACGTCATATTTTTTTCTTCGTCGTGTCTCTTGTAGCGAAGGAGTTTCTTAGCAATGTTCTCCTTAGCTATGTCCTCTGGCGTTTTATCGTAACGCAGTTGCGGACCCCAGGCTCTTTTTAACTGTTTGGCATACTCCACACGACTTACGGCGGTGTAGATAAGGTTGCTCCAACACAGCCGCTGGTCTATGATCCATAAGGTTTCTTTTATGGTAAGCCCCTGCGCACTATGGACTGTCATGCAATAGCCCAAGCGCCAGTCTGGGTGGGAGGTAATTCTTTCCACCTTTTCTATGGGTACCCAGGCTTTATCATGCGTTACTGCGTTCTGCAGTTGGATGTCCATGCCGGGCACCCAGACGTCTCTCCGCTGCATGCGGGTGTCGTGGGGTTTATAACAAACGGGCACCGGGTGGTCAGGGAACCTTTCGCGGTGTACGTTTAACAAATCTTTCTGTATGCGTGATTGTGCTGCGCGTTTGCTGCTCAACACCAAATCCTTTGGATGCCACATATGAAGGAAGTCCTCATAAGACTTCGCTCTTATTCTCCTGCGGAGTATCTTATTTTGCTCGGCGTCTGTACGCCCCCGCAATTCCGCCTTTAAATTCCTCACCTGATCCTTGCTGCGGTAATCGGCGTTAATCTCTTCAGAGTAATCTACCATTCCCTGCAACCATTTATGGGGCATTTCCCCTGCTATTGGTGGTGGCTGGCATGGATCCCCGGTAAATACAACTTGACATTTCCCGCGAAGGAACTCCACAAACTCCTGCAGGATCTCCAGCGGCACGGTGCAAATCTCGTCCCATAAGATCACCGGCGGAATGTCATGTATGGCTTCTGGCACCCACTTTTGACCATTCCAGCGAAAGAAGCTGTGGTAAGTCTGCGCATCGTAACCCATAGTTGTGAGTTCTCTTTCCAACCGATGCGTAGGCGTTAACACCTTCACGCGGGGAAAGAGTTCCAAAACCCTTGTGGTCTTACCGCTGCCGCCGGTTCCGTAGAGGTAAGAGAAGCGCTGGTAAGAAATAGGGTCCACAACTGAAGGTAGGGGCTCCTCTGTAGGCGTCACGGCACCGCGGGTATGTTTCCCGTGATATTCTACTCGTTCTCTCCAGGCTTTTATCTCTTCATCTTTAACACGCCATTGACCACTTTCCGCGAGTTCGTCGGCAGTGTAGAATTCCTGCATCTTTTCTAAGACGTGCGGTTTCACGTAGAGGGAATCCGTAGCCACGCGCGGGATGTCCTCTTTGTCGAACCGCAGGAGCATCGCGAGGAGATTGATATGCGCATAGGCGAGCATACTCGCGCGTAGGTGATAATACTGCGGCCTGTGGTCTTGGTAATAACACAACGCATTCCATTTACATTCTTTTTGGCCTTCTATGAAATAATCCCATTTCTCCACGGACACCATCGTTCCTTGTTCATGCGCACGTTTTATAAGGAAATTCAACTCGCCGGCATCTGTTATCAAACGCCGCTGCATATGTTTCTCACCTTCTTTAGCGCCCTGGGTGAACTTTCCTATGACTATCCTAGCGGTAGGGTTATGCTCTGGCAACCATTGTGTAAAAGAAGAATGACAGAGTATGGCTTCATGCGCCGTGTAGGTTAAAAGTTTACGCTCTTCGAGGAATTTCAGCAGCGGTATGGGCATCCATTCTTTCTCCTGTAGATGCTTCCCATACCACGCGTAAATTATCGGATGTAAATCTTTCGCCAACTTCCATGTGGTTAATCTGACGAACCCCGTTGCTGGGGCGTCGTAGTGACCGTCCAACGACACACGGAAGAACTGGCTGTCTGGATGTCCGTAACGGTCGTAATACTCCTTACAATCCCCCAGGCCTTTGAATGACGCAGGGTAACAATGTTTCATATCTAAAGAGACGTATTCATCTTCATCATACTCCATGTTCCAAAGACCGCCATGACCATGCTCTACACAGGCTTTGGCTATGTCTCCAAAGTCTTTAGGCGTGGGTTTCCACCCGTTACGCTTCTTTGCGGCTAGAAAATCCAAGCTGCGGGAACTCAAAACCTCGTCTGAAAAGTCTTCTCCTAAAGTCTCACACGCACTTTGAATGCGTTGATGTTCAACTTCTGGCCTGTAAAGAGTGCCATCTTGCGTCATAAACTGATGCCCTTCCGCATCCATTAACCATATGGAATTCTCGTGTATCAACTCTGCCAACGGCGACTCCTTGTAGACCTTTGTCTCCTTCTTCCTCGGGAATCTGAGTTCTCGCCACGCATGTCCGTTGTGTTGGTAGACAACTATGGGCGCACCTCTGCCGCCGTATTTGTGCGTCCCGGAGTAGATGAAACCGTTCGTGATATCTTTCACATGTATGCGCCTCTCTAAGGCAGTCTCCAACTTCTTAATATTTTCAATAGTTCCTCCGGTCTTATGTGTGTCTTTTTCCCATTTCCTGATGGCTTCTCTTCTCTTTAGAGTTAACTTGCCACCCCTAGAAGAATCCTCAAAGAACTCTCTTACCAACTTCCCGACACAATTACCAGGATGTCGCATTGGCTTTAACTTCTTCACATCAGGCTTCTTTATCTCATACGCGCCGTAGATAACCACAGTAACCGGGTAAGCAACTTCATAGAACATCATGTCTATTCCCTCAAGTGCTCCCGGCCGTGTGTACTTGTTTAAGACGAACAGGTCCCTCTTACCAGACGCTCTGATAGGATTACGGCCCTTTTCTATTATCCATTCCCCATCTAAATACTTTATAAAAGTCAACTCCAAGCGGTAATCGCCTTCGGGCATTAAGTCGATTATCCTTTCTGCTCTTTCCCGTGTCATCGTCTCATCTGTATCTCCCTCCATAAATGTTGTGAAGGCAAAGTCCGCATCCAGGCGATCCAACACCTGAGTTCGCAATCGGCGCACAGTTTTGTTACGAATGCTTTTGATGGTGTCCATCTATATCTAAGGAATATTTTAACCTCCGTTTACGGCACCCAACACAGCAGCAGTAAGGCCCTCTTCGCGCTGCCGACGGATCGCGCAAGACCCCCTGTAGGGCCTTTAACCTACCTCTAAAACCCCACCCCCCCCTGGTGTTTTTCAATATGTGATTTTTGGCAATGCCGGCGCTTCGCGAGTCCCCCTTACTGCTGCTCCTGTGTAGTAGAAGACGCAGTTTCCAATCCAGATGAGATAATATTTGTGAGGAAGAGTCGTTTTGGTGACGTTGAACTCATAAGAGATGAAGGACCTGATGGACGCATCTATTATCAAAATGAAACCTTGGGTTAGTGATATTAATGAAAGCTGTCGTGTCAACAAATATAATATCGCACTGTTACATCACGCAAGAGTAACACCATGCACCACACCACACTGTGGTTACATCACGCGAGAGTAACACCACACCGCACTGTGGTTACATCACGCGAAAGTAACACCACACCGCACTGTGGTTACATCACGCGAGAGTAACACAACATCGCACTGTGGTTACATCACGGGATAGTAACACCACACCGCACGTCGAGCATCGCCAACACCACACTGTGGTATATCGCGCATGTAAAAGTAACACCATGCTTCATATGTCTACATCACACGACATTCACACTGTGGTTACATCACGCAAAACTAATAAGAGTGCGCAACACTGTTGCATCGGAAAATGCAGAGCAAATTTTGCTGGTATTGCCACTCCGCGTGCAACATATTATCATTGGTGCGTTAAGTAGATATTCTTTACTCAATAATATTTTGTTGTACACAACAGTATGGCGCGAATAGTTGCGCGATTTTGTTGCCCTAGTGCCGCACCTTAAGACCACACTGCGATTTGATGAACCATACCAAGAGTTTATTCAAACAACAGTTGATAGACATAAAAGTACTGAGCAGAGAGTGGATTGTAATAATAATAATCATCTTTATTGGGTGAACTAATAAAGCAGTGAGCTTATTTCCAATTAGGCCCGTATAGACTAAATTATATATATACAGCGATATGCAGAAATTCTGATCCTACCAAGTATATAGTATAACTATGTCGGGTGCATTATGGGTAATAGACCCGCGGGATTCAAAGCTAAGTACCAAAGCGTTGGCTGGCGTACCGAGTGTTGTTTATGAACAGCGCTAAAGTCAAGAGTCGGGAACTATGTGTTCACTTTTTAATACCTCTAAACTATTAGAAAAAATGTCATATTGTAGACGGTTTTATTGATGTAAAGTGAAACATTGGAAGTTTTGCAATTGGTTGAGTTTAAAATCAGTTCTGAAATCGCTCTTCTTGGAAGTTTCGGTTGAGCTGAGCTCAATTCTGAACTCGTTCTTAGCTTATCTATATGCGCCCTTCTAAAACAATCAATCACTCCGAGGACAGCAAAACCAAAACAGTCGGTAATATGACTTATGACAAAAGTGGTACAAAAAATCGCTCATGAGCTACTCTGGATAGGATATTTTGCTCTATTCGTAGTCTACCGTGTTATTGTTATTGATCGTCAACTCAGTCAAATCTCAGTTGAACATGCTGAATATAATTTCTAGATAATCTAATTTCTAGAGGTTATTCTTACTTAAAAGAGGCATATTCTTCCACTTCTCCTCTGATAACTTAGTGATTTTTTAATGGTTATTTTTTCTTTTATTTTTCTCTCTCTCTCTCTTTTGGCTCAAGCTATTAAAAGCTTAGTTTGCAGTTTTATGCAAAACAAGTTCACTCACGAGAGTGAAAGTTTGAATATTAATCATCATTGCATTTAAAGCCGTCTCTATTGATCAAAATTACTTAAAATAAACAGCGGTTTATATTCAAAATAACTCCGACTGTCGAGTCCTAGGAGGGTGAAAATTCTTTTTCTGGTTGGAACAAGCGGAGTTTGTTATGAAAGGTAACTTATCTTAACCAAATGCCAGCCAACGCTTTGGTACTTTTAATCCTGCTTTGAATCCCGCGAGTCCATTACCCATAATGCACCTGATATAGTTATATACTATATAGTAAAGTAGAAATTATGCGTTCGGTGTTTATATAATGAAGTAGAGAAATAAGAGAAAAATATCATATGCCCTTGGTAGGATTTGAACCCACGTCTTCGGTATTCTAGTCCGATGTGTTAACCACTACACTACAAGGACCAACCACGCTGGTAACGCAGCCAGAATATGAAATGTAGGGTATTCGTGAGGATCCCAGAGCGATATTTTTTCTCTATAGGTAAGTTGAACACCGTAAGTGTACGCAGATAATAGACATAGTAAAGTAGAAATTATGCGTTCGGTGTTTATATAATGAAGTAGAGAAATAAGAGAAAAATATCATATGCCCTTGGTAGGATTTGAACCCACGTCTTCGGTATTCTAGTCCGATGTGTTAACCACTACACTACAAGGACCAACCTTGTTATATAAACACCGAACGCATAATTTCTACTTTACTATGTCTATTATCTGCGTACACTTACGGTGTTCAACTTACCTATAGAGAAAAAATATCGCTCTGGGATCCTCACGAATACCCTACATTTCATATTCTGGCTGCGTTACCAGCGTGGTTGGTCCTTGTAGTGTAGTGGTTAACACATCGGACTAGAATACCGAAGACGTGGGTTCAAATCCTACCAAGGGCATATGATATTTTTCTCTTATTTCTCTACTTCATTATATAAACACCGAACGCATAATTTCTACTTTACTATGTCTATTATCTGCGTACACTTACGGTGTTCAACTTACCTATAGAGAAAAAATATCGCTCTGGGATCCTCACGAATACCCTACATTTCATATTCTGGCTGCGTTACCAGCGTGGTTGGTCCTTGTAGTGTAGTGGTTAACACATCGGACTAGAATACCGAAGACGTGGGTTCAAATCCTACCAAGGGCATATGATATTTTTCTCTTATATACTATATACTTGGTTGGATCAGAATTTCTGCATATCGCTGTATATATACATATATATATATATACACTTGATTGCAAAAAGGTTGTAGTATACATTTATACATATATCTAATGTGATGCAAGATATCAAATGAGATGCAAAACTTAAAAAGTAACTTATTTGCTCTAATTTATCTTCTATTGTATCAGAGACATAAGTATTGCACAAAGTCAAGTTAAAAAAGTATTTCCACAAAATGTAGTTGCTAAGCAACCGTATGTAAGCATGTTTTACGTTCTGCATCTCATTTGATATCTTGCATCTCATTAGGTATATGTATAAACGTATACTACAACCTTTCTGCAATCAAGTATATATATATATATATATATATATATATATATGTACACACACTCGATTGCAGAAAGTTTATCCATATATACATTTATACAAATACCTAATGGGATGCATATTGCAATTTTACTTTTTTAACCCTCAAAACCAAGTGATTCATAATCTTTAGGATGCGAAACACAAGAATAAAATATTTTGACGTTTATTGAATGAAACAAATAATAAATAAAGCGAGTTTTCTGTTTTGCATATCATTAATTATACTGAATAAATTAGGTATTTGTATAAATGTATACTACAACCTTTCTGCAATCGAGTATATATATATATATATATATATATATATATATATATATATATACAATAAAAAGTTTACAAAATTATTCAAAAAAGTTTATTCTAATCTATACATATTTTAGCTCTAAAACCGTACACCTATCTACTTAACTATATCTAAAGATTTGTATTTCTATTGAATTGCTATATCTACAGTTATTCCATATACAGCTATATTAGGTACCCCAACAAATTTATCTACACTAATCTAAAAAAAAGTTAAGTTTAACTAATAAAAGTGTAAGAAACCGAGAATTGCACAATAAGTCAAGAAGCATCAACATATATTCTTAAGGGAATAAGAGAAAAATATCAAATTCCCTTACCGGGAATCGAACCCACGTCTTCCGTATTCTTCTCCGATGTGTTAACCACTACACCATTCTAGAGTTTACAATATTTTAGAGTGGGCCAAACTAGTGTGTTATATGATAGTAGCAAATGCTTTTTAGACAGGGCAGTTTAACTTTCCTAACGAGCTCGTTTGTTTCTGATATTTCTAGATGGCGGAAGAAAGCTACGTGTGACTCTGCATTTCAATGAAGTCATAATGAATGATGATTCAAGAAATGGTGGTTATGAATGTCAAGGACGCACAGGAGGTAGTCAACATGAATATGGATTCACTGTCACTGTTATTGAGAGTAAGTACTTCTCAATTCTCATCGAATCACAACCTGGCAAGAACCAAATCATGACGGATCGTTACATTTCTACCCACAGAAAGCGAGTTTCCTATAGTTCAGGCCTCTGGTAATGTAACAGCAAAGTTTGGGGAGCGAATTCAACTCAGCTGTAATGTCACCTTTAATAAAAAAGGCCCAACAACAACCATCGGCAAGTTTACCTGGACAAAAGATGGAAGGGTTGTAATCGCAAGTTATTGCCGTCCCCATTTCTCATCAATTAAACCTTTGGTTTTGAACGTAAGCCTAGCTGATGTGGGTGGTACATATTCTTGTAACTTGGAGTACCTGCTGAGAAGAATTAGAAAGAGAAACATCACGAAAACTATTATCGTAAAAGGTCAGTTCAATTACTCATATGGGTACTGATACATTGCTGTAGAAAACATCGGTAAAAAAAAAAAAACGTAGAGCAACATGATCGTTACTGGAATTATTCCTTTAGTTCAGCCTAGATTTTTCCCTGAAAAGAAAGAAGAAAAGAATATGAATCGGCTTGTGTGCACTGCTCAGGGAAATCCACTGGTGACCGAATGGAAAAGAAAAAACCTACTCAACGATGACATCTGGGTCTTTGATACGAAAGGTATGAATAGATGAATGGATGGACAGATGGGATAGAAGGAATGGGGGTTGGGTTGGAGTATGGATGGATAGATGAGATGGATGGATGGTGTGTAGGTTGGTTTATAGATGGCTAGATGGGATGGAAGGGTGAATGTGGATTGATGGATGGATGGGATGGGATGGGATAGGATGGGATGGATGGTGCGTCATTGGGTTGGTGGGTGGATGTGGGTGAATAAGTAGATATTTTTATAGTTCTTATTTTCAAGAACTCTCGGAAACGTCTGTGGAACCATAGAAAGTGTAGTTCGATAGATACTATTACGGTTTTGGATGTAAAAATCAAACATTTTGTTTTTCATTCCAAAGAGTATAACGCATCGTTTTCTCGCATTATTATCAGATAACTCATCCAAAGGAAAGTACGTTTTTTCTAACATGGATGACTTCAAGGATCACACCTTGACCATCTATGACGTACAACCTACAGACGCCGGCCAGTATTATTGCTGCATCAAGAACATCACAAGTCCCAGACCCCCCGAAGATATTAGTAACTGTCAGATCTTTGACGTCCACCCTCCAGGTCAGTATCAGTCTGTCATCGATAATCACGTGACAAGGTTAAAGTTGACAACTGCTTTTATCACTATTTCCCTTTTACAAATTATATGGTTTTACGTCTCAGGTTCTGTAGTTGGCAAAGCAAGTCTCACGTTTTCCATCATTCTCCTCGACCTGCTGCTGAATTGGTTGCTGTAATGGTCACGTGACTACTCCACCAGGTCACGTGATGCCTGAGGATGGAATGGTATCCATCATTTGACCAAAGTAATTCCTTGTCAATAAGATAAAGTGCACTCTTATTCTTAGTGCTGAATTGTATTAAATGCCTTGATTGCACTAGGGTGGCATAGGTGACGTAGTAGTTTACCGCTCGCCTCTCGCCACTGTGGTCCGAGTTCGAGCCCCGGCTCAGACTGGATCTTATTTGAGTTGAGTTTGTTTGACGTGTTGTGCTCTCCCTTGCCACGAGGTTTTATCCGGAATCTCCAGTTTCTCCCTCCGTAAAAAGCAATATGTGAGTTGAGTGTTGTATATTGTAAATATAGAATGCAGTGGTAATGCGTGTGGAGGGAACCTCACGGAAGAGCCCCGCATGGGGAGTGGTGGTTGTAAAATATAATCTAATATAATTTAATTTATATAAGATAGTTAACAGTAATTTACTTTTTTTATCTGTAAACAAAATGAACATGTTTGAGTTTTCATTTGTGTACTCCAACAAAACAATAAAATGGGAAAAGATCATAGCTTGTGTGATCTTTTAGCTCGTAATACTAGTCTTTTGAAAACCATCCCTTCTTAGGTGAGCAAGCGTTACTTGGCGGGCTATATTTCTCAACAGGTGATTTGCATGTGATGTGAAAGCAAAGACCACAAGATGACTCATGATATAGTCTCGAGTATAGTTTTATTAATGATATTGGATCATTCACTGACCTACTAACAACATGATCACTAGCTACTTTTAACAAGACTTGTAGATTAACTAGTAACTGATAGTCACACACTACTGAAAAGGTTGACATACAGGTCAATACTTAACAGGCGTCGTCAAAATAGTCCAAGTGAAATCAAAACTTTGACATTTTGGTTTATTCATATAACAGTGTGGTCTACATTCATTGTTGCGTGACTACTGATTAACTGTATTGCTTTACAAATGTAAGTCATGTGAGTCTACGAGATCAACATGAGCCCAGCCAGTACACCAACAAGAAAAGTGTGGAAGTTCACCATGACACCAACACAACCTGCTGTTTCACTTGCTGCAATAATGACAGAATATTATAGTAGTATAGGCCGCACCGCACGATCCGGATTTTCGGTGAGGATTTACTAATTTTGGGTGAGGATGGGTGAGGATGACTGAGGAGCGGTGGGGATTTAATTATGTTCTAATACGTCACGCATTACTGAATACTGATGACTGAATACAAAAGTCAGCAAAAACTCGAAGTATTTCTTGAGTTTGATGAGTTGGGAAGATTTACACTTAGTTGATTGCTGAACTTTGGTGTTTGCTTTTAAAAGAATTATGGAAGGATATTATCATGAATTTGCTCAACACATAATATTGTTTCAAAAAACATTTATTTTCATTAGTCTTTTGAATTCATTGACGGTAGCGTAATATCCTCGAGAGACTAACCGGAATAACGTAGCCATTGCGTTTCTCAAAAGTAAATTTTTAGGTTTTGCCTGCTTGGTTGGTTGCTTGAGTTTTGGAGTTAAAAATTCAAAATCCCCGCGCTCTATAAATTGGATTGGTAAACAAAAGACTTGCCCAAACTTGTCAAACAATAAACTCATGGCGTCAATTGGTCGTCATGGCAACTTCACAATACCTACCCGTCATTTTATGGTAATAAGTAATAAAAATAATTAAATCCACCGCATATGATACACGTAATGCGTGACGTATTAGAACATAATTAAATCCTCACCGCTCCTCAGTCATCCTCACCCATCCTCACCCAAAATTAGTAAATCCTCACCGAAAATCCGGATCGTGCGGTGCGGCCTATACTACTTATTATGATGGATAGATTCCTATGCACATTAGTAGAAACAATGCACTTTACCCACTCTACAATCTTGATCATAGTTGGACCTGTGCCAACCACTGCACAGTCGATCTTTGATACAGTCAGCTTTTATTAAAAGTATTCAGTATTCAGTAAAATACACAAAACAACTATATTAATAGTAAATTGAATAATTTTAACACGGAAGTTGATTTTGTCATACTTGGGACGTGGCGGCTCTGGCAGTCAGCTTTTATTAAAAGTATTCAGCATTCAGTAAAATACACAAAACAATATTAATAGTAAGTTGAATAATTCATTATTTTATTCAGCATTTCCAGATCAATTAAAGTTACAGGTCAAGACAGTTCTTAAACGAAGGTGACAAGATGTATCTAAGTTTTTTTTTAATTTTCTATTCTAGGTTCCAGTTTTTCATTTATTTATTTATTAAATTTTTACATTATTACATTTCCATTATTACATTTTCTACTATTAGAACATTTGTATATTAAAACACCATTTTTCATAAAATTGCTCTAAGGTCTGGTTTTTTATAGCAACATATTTTTCTACTTCGTATTTCCTTTGCATAAAGTTTTTAAAGACACTGAACTTTGGGATTGACCTAGATTTCCTGCAGTCCCATACATAAATCTTTCCTAATATTAACAGATAATTTTGTAAGTTAAACATTTTTGTTCAACATCTGTTCAACTCCCAAGATAATATCTTGCAATGTAAGATGGCCTTTTTTCTTTGGTTTTCAGGAACCAATAACTCTCAAAATCCTCCCAAAACCTCTTAACAAACACACAAAGAAACATAACGTGATGTAAAGTTTCAACTTGTATATCACAGAATGAACAATTATTTGAGGTCACGTAACCTATTTTGTAAAGTTTGTCATTCGTATGCAAAATGGAATTTAGGATTTTGTATTGAAATGCTTTTTCATAAGGCTCCCTACAAACAAATGTCAGGCCTCATAAAAATGTCCTTCAAACTTATATTATCTATTTCAAACTTCATTTGAAGATGCCTAACATTATTTGGTACTTTTCCTTTTTGCGTTACAAGATGTATGTAAATGCTTTTGAAACCATGCACTTACAGGTCAAGAGCATATATAACTAAACTGTTGCATTTAATTAATAAACACTTTCTGAATATTAATGTGTACAAGTAAAAATCAATCCAACGGCTCTATAGGTCTATTTTTTCGATGATTTCACGATATCAATATATTTAGCCCATGAAAAATAGAAACATTAATAGTTGTGGGTTGTAAAACAACATTATTTACGATTTTCTCTCACGAGGGAGATAAATCAATTGAAATTATAAACTTTATTTGTTTTATTCCAATTATAATTTCACTTATTGTTATATAAACATTTTACTATTGAAGATATGACATAAACTTGCTGTTTATTACTTTTTCCATGGAAACAAGTTTTCCCTTTCCAATACCATCTTACTATATTGACTCTCCCATAACACAATATGAAGGAAAAGGACTAATCAATCCGCAGCACTTCACTTTCAATCTGAAATGACTAGTAATGAGTAATGATATTACACTATTTTGGAGATGACGTCTCACGCATATGTCAGCAGCGAGCTATTGTTCTGCCACCAAAAACAAAACATCTGTAAGCAAGCTGAACTGACGAATCTAGTGAATACTAGTGGAAGAAAGACACAGCCATGGAATCCCTGTGGATGACCAAGAGTTTTGTCGTCCTTTTATTGTTGTACTTCAATTCTTCTGCTCAAGGTAAGTGTTAATCAAATGGATAACCAAAAGCAATAACACAGGCGACTCTTCAACAGCCTCAATATCTCTATCAATATATGCGTGTCAGATCTGTGAAGGATCGTGATCCCTATCAACACTGACTGAGATCTGTCTGGAGCAAGTATAGGTAATGAAGGGTTATTTATGTATGCTCGTTTGCTCAGAATTGTTTTTGAACAGAACTTATCGGGGATTACTAAATGTCGAGAACGGATTTCAGGTATTTAATTGCTCATAAAAGTTTATCATGATTTAAAACGTGTCCGTACATATATCGTAAAGAACAGAATTCTGGCAACAGCTTTATACCAACACCATCATTCTTATCTTGCCAACTATAGGTGCTCCTAAGATAGTCGCTCCTTATCCAAATAATGTTTACGCTATTGAAAATGAGAAGACACAAGTTACCTGTGTAGTAGAAGACGCAGTTTCCAATCCAGATGAGATAATATTTGTGAGGAAGAGTCGTTTTGGTGACGTTGAACCCATAAGAGATGAAGGACCTGATGGACGCATCTATTATCAAAATGAAACCTTGGGTTAGTGATCATGAGCCAAAGAGATTGCCTAAATCATAATATTGTTCAATTCTAATGATGAAAAAGCACTAAAAAACCTCGGTTGAACCAAAAAACTTCTTTTAAATTTGATCAAAACCTGAAACAACCTAGGGTTTGACCAAAATCAGGGCAAGGTTAACTCACACATCGAACCCTGAAACAATCACTTGACTTATCAAAGTCAGGGCACGGCTAATTTACAAAAACCCTCACATCAAGAGAAGGACCTAACAAACTCTGTTGATATTTCTAGATGGCGGAAGCAAGTTACGTGTGACTCTGCATTTTAATGAAGTCATAATGAATGATGATTCAAGAAATGGTGGTTATGAATGCCAAGGATACACAGGAGGTAGTCAACATAAATATGGATTCGCTGTCACTGTTATTGAAAGTAAGTAAATTTGTTTTATACATACAGTATATCAATCGGTTGAATTCACACTTTGTTTTTGCTGTCAAAACCTTAAAATTTAATCAAACCTCAAAACAACCACTGGGCTAATCAAAGTCAGGGCATAGCTCACTAGAGGACAGAATCCTGAAACATCCACTGTGTTTTGATCAATATCATGGGCATCACTAACATACAGATTTAACCCTAAATGAATAGGAGAATCAGGAGAGACAAACTAACAAGCAAGTTAGGAAGCACGTTAGGAAGCAAGTTAGGAAATGAAGCACTATGAAACTTTAATCATGAGTCTTCGAAGGTGGATAATATGATAAGAAGTTATCAGGTTTTTTGGATTTAGCCAAGATTGTCTTAAGGTGACTAGCTACTTTATCAAGAAATCATTGCAAAATGTTCATAGAAAGATATTTTATAGAGAACTTTAACGCTGACTTCAAAAATGAAAAGAAAAATTGGGTGTGCCGACAACACTATGTTTGAGCCAGCAAACATTTTTGTCAGCGAACGAGTGATAGTCAACACGTCTCTTATGTCTTACGTTGCGTAACACCCATAATATTAAAAATTACCGGCTGATGCAGACGTTTTACTTGCGATTTCTTTTTTTGGCATTGATATATATATATATATATTTAATATTCTGTAATAAAATACCATTCGATTCCTAACTCGATTTCTAACTCGATTCCTAACTCGCTTCCTAACTCGATTCCTAACTCGCTTCCTAACTCGCTTCCTAACTCACTTCCTAACTGGAAAGATAGGCATCCACAAATCAGGATAAAAGCCCTCACACGAAGAGATAGACATCATAAATTCTGCTAACGTGATGCTGAGTCAGTCCAGAAATAAAACCTGAAACCTCTGCAGAGGTGATAGGCAAATCTACTGATGCTACACTAGCCTTGATTTAGAATAACTCTGTAAAATCCTCATCTTCATGACATATATGTTTTACATGCTTGATACTATTTGATTATAACAGGAAGTGAGCTTCCAGGCATTGAAGTCTCTAACAATGTATCAGCAGAATTTGGAGATAATATTGTACTTACTTGTAACCTTACCATCAGTCAAGCCGCTTCTGCAAGGCAGACTGAACTAACCAAGCTGATGTGGGCCAAAGATGGTCGGCTTATTGAAGAAGTCCTTTACCCAAGAGAACAGTCCCTTAAATCCCTCAAGATTTATGTGGACCGTCCTGAAGTTGGTGGTATCTTCATTTGTCACTTGACATCCAAGCTAAGAAATGTCAAGGAGTATAATATTACTGGTAGCACCTATGTGTCAGGTATGAAATGTTTCTAACTAGGAGAGTGTTGGGGAACGAATCAACTCAGTTGTAATGTCACCGTTACTAACAAAGGCCGCGCGTTAATGACAACCATCGGCAAGTTTACCTGGGCAAAAGATGGGAGGGTTGTAATCGCAACTGATGTGGGCGGTACATATATATTCTTGTTACTTGGAAAACTATTATCGTAAGAGGTCAGTTCAATTACTCATATGGGTACTGATACATAGTTGTAGAAAACATCGGTAAAAAAAACTTACAGCAACATGATCGTTACTGGAATTATTTCTGTAGTTCAGCCTAGATTTTTTCCTGAAAAGAAAGAAGAAAAGAATGTGAATCGGCTTGTGTGCACTGCTCAGGGAAATCCACTGGTAACCGAATGGAAAAGAAAAAGCCTGCTCAACGATGACATCTCGGTCATTCATATTAAAGGTATGTATAGATGAATGGATGAATAGATGGGATGGAAGGGATGGGGGTTGGATTGAAGTATGGATAGATGGGATGGATGGACGTTAGGTAGGTTGGTGTATAGATGGCTAGATGGGAGTGATGGATGGACTGGCTAGATGCCATGGATATGGATGGATGGCTGTGGCGGACTGTGATGGATGGATGGCTGTGGATGGATGGATGGATGGATGGATGGATGGATGGATGGATGGATGGATGGATGGATGGATGGATGGATGGATGGATGGATGGATGGATGGATGGATGGATGGACGGATGGATGGATGGATGTGGATGGATGGATGGATGGATGGATGATGGATGGCTGTGGATGGATGGATGGATGGATGGATGGATGGCTGATGGATGGATGGATGGATGGATGGATAATAATGATAATAATAATACAACTTTATTTAGACACGAAAGCTCTATCAAACTTAAGTACACTGATATAAAAAGTCTCATACAAAAGAACTTAACTTTGGTCTACCTAGAGGCCGTGTAGAATATAACAGTAAAAATATAAATACTATTTACACATTATATTGTAATATGCTAAACTATCATTACGGAAGAGAAAAACCAGATTCTAAATAATTAATTAGATAAAATCAATCCTTATAACTATTGATGCAGAGATCATACTGTTTAATTCTCTTTTTAAATTTTGAGAGGGAGCGCTCCTCTTTCAAGGAATCAGGTAAGGAGTTCCATAATTTTGCACCAGTGTACAGCAAAACGTTTCTTATAGATATCGGTTCTGACCTTGGGAAGTTGGAAATTGTTTGCAGAACAGCGTAAAAAGTAAGAATCGGTTCCGAGGTGATTTTGGAACATATCTTTCATATAGGGTGGGGCTAAACCATTAACAATTTTAAACATGATTACAGCTTCTGCTGTAATCTGCATTCAGCTAATGGCACCCAACCAAGGTCTTAAATATATCGTTTGTCCGTACACTGGTGTATGGTGCTCCAGTAATTATGCGCGCATCACGATTTTGTAATTTCTGTAATTTTTCTGCTAATATTTCATCAAAACCATCCCAAACAAGACAGCAGTAGTTGAAATATGGTTCAACTATTGCCTTGCACAATTTGTTAAGGCAGTCTTTGTTTAGGAAGGGCTTAATTTTCTTAATGATGGATAAGTTACATGAAATTTTCTTCTTGATATTTTCTATATGACGGCACCAAGTCAGATTATTATCTATCTGTACTCCAAGACATTTTGTTTCGTTGGTTTTTTTCAAGTTGAGGCCATTTATAGACAGAGTTACATCCTCCTCGCGGAAAGCAGATAATCTCTGTCTAGAGCCTATTAACATGAATTCTGACTTAATGACGTTTAAAGTTAGTTTGTTTGCACAAAGCCAAGATGATACATGATCTACATCTATGTCCATCTGCTTTTTTAGGTCAATTGCGTTACCATCAGAGAAGGTCAGACTCGTATCGTCAGCATACAATCTTGCTTTACTAACTGTTAAGCACTTCGGCAAATCAATATGTACACAAGGAAGAGGATCGGACCTAGGATGGTACCTTGTGGAACACCATACGCTATTGATTTCATACATGATAAAACACCATTAACAGAACACTGTTGGGATCTATCAGTCAAATACGACCTGAACCATTCTCCAGCACATGAATCAAAACCGTAGTAATATAACTTTGTAAGCAGAACATCGTGGTCAACGGTGTCAAATGCTTTTTTTAAATCAAGGAAGATGACACCGTTGACCAATTTTCGATCAATATTAAAAGACCAATGATTGGTGAGATCTAGAAGAGCGGTCAAAGTAGAATGTAATGGTATAAATCCTGATTGAAGAGAATAGATTAAGTTATTTTCCTTAAGATAAGATTTTACTTGACTACAGATCAATTTTTCAAAAACGCGAGAAATTGTCGCTGTCACAGAAATAGGTCTATAGTTGTTTGAGTCATTATGATCTCCAGACTTAAAAATGGGAGTTACCTTAGCAATTTTCCATTCATTTGGATACACACCGGAATGAACAGAAAGATTAAACAATTCGGATAATAATTCACAAATATATGATGCTGTTTGTAATTCCATCGAGACCTGTAGCTTTATCGGTTTTGATGTTTTTGAGTATCTTTTCAACTTCAGTTGAGGTATCTGAGTGAAGAATAAACGCAGTCTTAACCTTGGAAATGTAATCAGCAGCACTTATATTGCATTGATCAGCATCAATATCTGAAGCAAGCTTTGCTGCAATACCCGTGAAATGCGAGTTCAAGATGATAGGTATACTTTTGGAATCAGTAACCGCTTCAGATGATGGTGATTTGATTTCATTAATCACAGTATTATTTGATTTCTTACCTCGTAATTCATTGATTATTTTTCAAGTTGATTTTGGATCTATCTATTTTCTAGGATTTATCTATTTTGTCTCGATAGAACTTTTTCTTAGTTTTTGCTATCAACTTATTAACACAATTCCTCTTTTTCTTATACGATGTCCAGTCATCCGTATTGTTGGATTTCATGGCTCGTTTTTCATTACTAAATCGCGTGCATGCATCTCACGTTTGATGTCAGAACAGCTGATCCATGCAGAGGATTTATTTCGAATTCTCATCTTTTTAATTGGGGCGTGCTTATCAAGAATTTTGAGAAATAAGTTTTTCCAGTTTTGCCAAACATTATCAACATTTGTTAAATGATTGACAATAGGCCATTGTGTGTTTTGAAGATCACATATAAAACTTGATTTATCGAAATTCTTGAAACGTCTCCTAGTGATTATTTTGGGTTTGCCTCTAGGGATTCCAATTTTCCGGACTCCGTCACAGGAAACCCGGCTGATTACAGCGCGCAGATCTGATTACAGCTTATGTAAAAGGAAACTGATCACAACACAGGAAACCTACAAAGAGCAAAGTTAATTTTCTAAAAGAAGCAAAAAAATATAGCCGGGTTCCCTGTGACTCCGTAAATCAAACAATGATCACTTATTGAAAGAGAGTATGCTCCTGAACAGAGAATCTTTTCTTCATCATTTGTAATAAAGTGATCAATAAGTGATTTACAATCTGGTGTCACCCTAGTAGGTGCATTAATCAACTGGCTTAACTGATAATTGTCAAGCAGGTCAATTACATGAGAAGTATGCGACTCCGGGAGGATTCAAAAATAGGTTGCAATTTAAGTCTCCTAATATGTAAATCTCAAAATTATCTAAACAGTCCATACAAGTTTTAGGAGGACGATACCAGGTTGTGAGAGGATGGATGAGAGAATGGATGGATGGATGGATGAATGGATGGATGAATGGATGGAACGCTGTGGATGGATGGATGGATGGATGGATTGATGGATGGATGGATGGATGGATGGATGGAAGGCTGTGGATGGATGGATGGATGGAGTGATCCTATAGATGGAGGGATGGAGGGATGGAGGGATGGAGGGATGGAGGGATGGGATGGATGGGATGGATAGGATGGGAGGTATGGTTCGTCAGTGGGTTGGTGGGTGGATGCGTGGGTGAATAAGTAGATATTCTTATAGTTCTTTTTTTCAAGAACTCTCGAAAACGTCTGTGGAACCATAGAAAGTGTAGTTCGATAGAAACTATTACGGTTGTGGATGTAAAAATCGAATATTTTGCTAAGTTTTTCATTCCCAAAAGTATAACGCATTGTTTTCTCTCATTATTATCAGATAACTCATCCAAAGGAAAGTACGTTTTTTCTAACATGGATGGCTTCAAGGATCACACCTTGACCATCTATGACGTACAACCTAAAGACGCCGGCCAGTATTATTGCTGCATCAAGAACATCACAAGTCCCAAACCCCCCGAAGATATTAGTAACTGTCAGATCTTTGACGTCCAACCTCCAGGTCAGTATCAGTCTGTCATCGTATTATTAAGTTAGCAAAATCTCAACATACTTATAATACCAGATATGCTTCAACAAACAATCTTGTCCCTCCACCATCTCGTTCTAACTATGGCAAATTTATGTTCCAATCTGCAATAACCAAAATATGGGAAAACATCCCAACTCGTATTAAAAACAACAAATCACTGACTGCATTTAAATCATATTTAAAAAGACACTTAATAAGACTACAATAAATTTGATGTTAGTTACTTTCTATCTTATTAAAAACATGTATGTGTATATATATATATGTATATTGATATATAATTATGTAAATTTGTTGTAAATAGCATATATGTTATATCTTAATGTAAATCCATTTCCAATTCTTCTTATATGTAATAGCTATCATTAATTTAAACTGTAATTGGTATAATATACTCCCCCATCTTGATCCTATTTCACCCATGTTTTTTTACTATTATTTAAAGTGGCTGTTGACTTGGAAGTTCACACTATTTCGACAACCACACACACTGTACCATGAACAACACTCTGGTAATTTTTTTCCTCAAAAAATCTCGTATTTTATTTCAAAATGTATTATATGTATATACACACTTGTAAACATTTATATGTGTGTAAATAAACAAAAGTTCAAAGTTCAAACTGCTAGTTCTAGCGGGTCGTAAACAGGTATGCCAGGTAAATGGTAAATGGAGTGTTGTCTTCAGAGAGCCGGATCGGCTGCGGAATTCCTCAGAGTTACATTCTTGGCCCGCTCTTCTTCCTCTTGTACATAAATGGTTTACCAAGAGTGTCTAAGGCAAACAATACCTCGTATGTTTGCTGATGATACTAATCTGACAGCAACTGGGAGATCAATAGAGGAAGTTGAGGAAGTTCTTGGTTTGGGGATTGACCAGTTTTTGTCTTGGGATGAGCATGTTGATAGCATATCAGAGAAAATCTGATTGGCATACATAATGCTATAGTACAGCCGCACTTTTACTACTGTAGTGACGTATGGGACACCCTTGTTGAAGGTCACCCTAAAAGTCTTCAGAAATTACAAAACAGATCTGCAAAAGTAATCACTTATACGAGTAATGAAACTCCTCACCAGGAAGCTTTGAAAGCTCTGGGCTGGGAGCCTCTCAAAAACCAAAGAGAGAAAACAAAAGGCCAAGCACATGTACAAAATACTTAACGGAATGGCCCCTGACTGTCTTGTAGATCTCTTTACAAACAAAATAACAAGGCGTTACAAATTACAACTTAAGGGGCTCCAGTACCTCACTGCAGTTACCTCTTCCTAGAATTTAGTTAAAGAAGCTTTTCTTATGGTATTGCGCCAAAGTATCTCTGCGATTTACTTGAGCCTTATGCTCCTCAACGCTGTTTGAGATCTGGTTCTAAGAGGTTACTCAAGGTTTCAAATTATAATCTAAAGTCTTATGGATACCGCGCTTTTTCTATTTCTGCTCCAATGCTTTGGAATGCCTTGCCACTGCAAATTAAATGTAGTACATCTTTAAATATTTTCAAGAGTTATCTCAAAACATATTTATTTCGCAAAGCTTTTCATTGATCATTCGTTAAATCTTATTGACTTTTAGATTACTTAGTTTTTTGATTTTGATATTACAGATATTGTTATTATTAATTATTATCATTAATTATTATTTGTTTGTAAAGCGCTTTTGGACATTTTAGGAAAGGGCGCTATATAAATAAATATTATTATTATTATTATTATATTCAAATCTGAAATTGCCACTCACACTCTATCTATTTCTTGGCATCTACAAATTAATTTATTACTTAATTTACAATGTATTATTGTAGCTTAATTAACAGTTATATTTATTTTATTTTTCATTTCTATTTTGATTGATTATTGATTAGAATACTAAAATAGTATTAGCTTTTCATTGTAATATTCATCCACACGCCCTTTGTGGAAATCAGCTTCAGTTGACGGGGCAAGCGTGTTTAAATAGAGTTAACCTACCTACATACCTTTTATCACTATATCCCTTTTACAAATTTACTTGGTTTTCGTTTCAGGTTCTGTAGTTGGCAAAGCAAGTCTCACGTTTTCCATCATTCTCCTCGACCTGCTGCTGAATTGGTTGCTGTAATGATCACGTTACTACTCCACCAGGTCACGTGATGCCTGAGGATGGAAGTGTATCCATCATTTGATGTGTGCACTCTTAGTCTTACTGCTGAATTGTATTGAATGCCTTCATTGTACTTTATATAAGATAGTTAGCAGTAGTTTACTTTTTTATCTGTAAACAAAATGAATATGTTTGAGTTTTCATTTGTGTACTCCAACAAAACAATAAAATGGGAAAAGATCTTAGCTTGTGTGATCTTTTAGCTCGTAATACTAGTCTTTTGAAAACCATCCCTTCTCAGGTGAGCAAGCGTTACTTGGCGGGCTATATTTCAGTAGTATCACACCGACCCAGGAATCTTGTCTCAACAGGCGATTTGCATGTGATGTGAAAGCAAAGACCACAAGATGACTCATGATATAGTCTCGAGTATAGTTTTATTAATGATATTGGATCATTCACTGACCTACTAACAACATGATCACTAGCTACTTTTAACAAGACTTGTAGATTAACTAGTAACTGATAGTCACACACTACTGAAAAGGTTGACATACAGGTCAATACTTAACAGGCGTCGTCAAAATAGTCCAAGTGAAATCAAAACTTTGACATTTTGGTTTATTCATATAACAGTGTGGTCTACATTCATTGCTTGCGTGACTACTGATTAACTGTATTGCTTTACAAATTTAAGTCATGTGAGTCTACAAGATCGACATGAGCCCAGGCCAGTACACCAACAAGAACATTGTGGAAAATCACCATGACACCAACACAACCTGATGATTCCAAAGAAAATAAACAGAGTTTTTGCAAAAAATATCTATAACCATTAATCGTTATTTGCAGGCTTAGTATTCGTGCCGAATAGTCCATAGCCAATTACCCTGTAGAAATTCTGCCATGGAAGTGTCGTTGATTTACTTCAATATGGAGAAGACAATAGATATAGACAGGAAAAATAAGTAATGCGTGACTGTCATGAAAGCCAAGGTTTATTCGCCGCGTGTTACATATCACATGCATGTTACTAGCATGATATCTATGTCGGCTGGATGACCTACCTGCCCGGTTCTCAATAGCATTTGTTTATTTTTGTTTCAGCTTGTGGAGGAGAGTTGAACTCAGACTTTTGATGCTCTGGGAATTCTATATTGTTTGCTAATGATCGTAACATCAAATTCTTTCGCACCATGCACGGTCCATACTCGATTGGCTGCTTTCCGATTTACTCCCGAAGTATAGTAATAAACAGGTTTTTTTTAATTCAAACGTGGGACGTTTGTCATGATGTACTTTGTCAGTGTGAGTGAATAGAATCGGCGAACATGTCTCAAATAAAACTTCAAGAAAGATGCGAGCCAGACTTTTGAGTTTAAATAAAGAACCATACTTCGGGAGTAAATCGGAAAGCAGCCAAGCGAGTATGGACCGTGCATGGTGCGAAAGAATTTGATGTTACGATCATTAGCAAACAATAGAATTCCCAGAGCATCAAATCGTTGGGAAACGATCAATGTTTTTCTGTATTTCCCGTTCGCTTTAGATCGCGTTAAATGAGTTCAATGCTCTTGCAATTTTGTGTAATAATAGTTTAAGTTCTAATTTGTATCCTGACGTAGTTTTGAGAGAAATGATCAGCGATTTTTAGAATAATGGAAGATCTAGTAAGATTGACTAGAAAACGGCAATGAAAAGTGCGCATCAAATGTTTAACCCGTCTTATGCATTATACGTTTTCACAAAATCGCATAAGTCGATTACCTTCAAAATGTTCCTTTTAAAACTAGATACAGAGTAAAACTAAATGAGCAATGACTTTTGTGAATATATTGCTCTGAAATATTAATTTCGGCCGTATCAAATCCATTGTTTAGTTTTGAAGTAGATTATGCACTATATTTAGACAATCTCAAATATCTCATAATTAGCTAGATAGATTTTTTCAAAAATCCCTACAAATGGAGGCATCTAGTGTATAATTATACACTATATGTGGTACGAAGCATTTTAGTGTTGAACGCTCTGCAAGGCTAAAATTGCTCTCTAAACGAAAACAAATATTTAATCATAATCGCGTGTTATGACGTCCGATCTCATTAAAAACTGCATCTAACATTAATTCAATCTTTATGTGACTTATGTGCAAAAAAGATTTGCAATCGGATGAAACACGTTTACGCACCAGCGTTTCAAACGTGAAGGTAGCGGTCAAGCGTGAGGGTGTCCAGCCACCTTAAGGGTAGATGTCCACTAATATCGAGCAAAATCGAGAATTCGCGGTCACAGTCAAAATTTCGATGTTGCTCATTTTTGGTTTGCTGGAAGGTATTACCGAGTAAACAAACGTGGTGTAGTTAGTTTTTCAAAAAACCACTAAAATTCTGAGAAATCCGAGAAAAACTGTTGGCCTAGCGGCGATCTCAAAAGTATGCAAATTTTCAGTTGAATCAAACCGGTCCAAAAACAACTAACCCATACAGAATAGGAAAAAGATATGAAAACTATATGTTTATAAATTGATAGAAGAGATGTTTGAGACTTGATTGGGTATAAAATAATGGTTTTACCTATTTATTGAAAGCGGTCAGATGATATTTAGAATTGAGTGGTATTCACACATAGATTTGACCCTTGCTACGCCAAAAAAAAATTAATCAAGTGTGCACCTTTTTTTCTCAATTAAACTCACTTCATGAACTATTTGGATGTTCTTCTAGAACATATCCAAAAATCAGTTTGGGATTATTTTATTTAGGGTTCATACGGAGGCCGTGAACATTGAGTATTTTCGACATATACCGTGACTGAAATCGACAAGTGTTTGTTGTTTCTGGTCGCTATTTTCTCATTCGTTTCTATTTTTATCCGGAATTAAAGCCCGAAAATGTGTTTCCTTTTAAAAAAATACCTTTAATTAGCAGTTTACATTATTTTAGCAGTTACAACATTTGTTTCGGGTAGATTCTCTAAAGAAAATTAATAACAGTCGGGTTAAGCCAGTAAAACTGACACAATTAAAAACCTACTGTACGATTTTACCTGCTCCACCTGATAAGATAGTTTCAGCTTTAAAAACTTTCCTTTTGAGAAATCTCAAAATTTTGGGTACGGTTTACATCGCACGAAATCAATGCAGTTTAAGAGAGGCTGTCCGTAAATATCGACTATGGTCGGAAAAAATTTAAGAAATGAAAATTTTCTTTTCCTTACCAGAAGATTACATTAGTTGAACTGATTCTCAGAAAAAAATAAAAAACTTGAAAAAAACAATTTTCTCGCCGAAAAATGACATTTTCGGTTTTCTCGCTTCCAGGCGGGTTTTCAAGGGTGAAAAGTACGCCTCGTTATGAACTCTCTAAAAAGTTTCATTTCAATGCAAACTAAAAACCAATACAATATTTTGATAGAACACATAATAGTTGACATTCACATTATAAAATTATTACGATTAATATAAGATTGATTATTTAGTGAATTTTTGAATCTTTGACATTTTTTCAGTACAAAAAATACATCAAAATCAGGGCATCTTTTTAGCCATTTCTACATCGCCTATAGATTCAAAACTATATCTTGGTGAAAGAGCAATGTTTCGTCTACACGAAAATGCAATAATATTTTTGGGCTACTCATTTTTTTAAACACGAGAGCTCATAACGCAAGCTGCTCTGAGGTCAAATTTAGTGAAAAACTTCTGGTACTTTGGTCACGCAACTGGCATTGAATGAAAGCAAACTGGCGACAAAACGCAATCATGTCTATTTATATACATCGTTAATGATAAAGAAAGAAATAAAGAACATCTGAACGCTGTTTTTAGCTTTAAAAACACATACCTTAACCAGAATTTATGGAAATCTCGATGACTGCGCGTACGATGCTATGTTGTTGTCGCCATTATCGGCTCTGCATTATTAAAGTACAAAGTTGACCAAAGTTTGCTTTTAATTTCCACGGCCGGTGAGTCTTCCTCAGTTCTATTATACATCCTGAACCCATCTTCAGAAATATTGGCACTGATATTTGAAATATGATTAAGGGAATATTTTAAGTAAGTAACAAAGATGCGAAACGAGCTAATTATTTAAACGAGAGCGTGACGCCGTTACACACAGGAAGCCCGGTCAAATACTTTCTAACAGAGTCGGAAGAAGTACTTTGTCATTTTTCAATTTCACGATCATGTATTTTAGATATCTATTTATTGTTTGCCTTTCAATGCAATTGATTGATCTGTTAGAATATCGATAGATTTTTCGCTTTATTTATGTTTTGTTACATCGTTTTCTACGGAAGAGAAATGAAATTGACAACCTTTTTCAGCACGCGCGTGTCCACGTGCCCTTCCTTATGTTATTTACGCAGTGTTCTGAACGACGCTGAGAATAATTCGCGACGAATAATGGCAACATGTGATTATTCCAACTTTGTGGGTGGTCCTTGTGGTCCCAGCAAGTTTAATCCATCTAATACCAAATGCATATCAATTACAAATTGCAAGAAAGAAATCAGAGGTCATTTGAAGACTTTCCGAACGTTTGATTCTTCCGTCGATACCGAAATCTCTCTTCTACTAGCAAGAGCAGGTATGTTTTCATGAAGTTATATAATGACCCAAATATGCTTGACTGATCGCCGTATATATACCCCATACGTCTCTAACGTATTGGCAGTTTGTTTTAAACTATGTAAAACTTGACTATTGAAGGAGAGAAGATCAAGACGTGGAAGATTCTTCAGTGGGACTTCACTCTGGAAATATGATTGACACCAAACAAAATTTGTGTATATTGTAAATATTATTTTTTAAAAACTTTTTTTCTAAGCTGTCTCACATAGTC
Organism: Actinia equina; assembly: GCA_011057435.1. Taxonomy (NCBI): domain Eukaryota; kingdom Metazoa; phylum Cnidaria; class Anthozoa; order Actiniaria; family Actiniidae; genus Actinia; species Actinia equina. The sequence continues at coordinate 45,802 of WHPX01000990.1, forward strand.
CAAACTTCAAAAAGGCTTCATGGCTTATATCTCCGGCTAACATCTATTAGGCGGTAAACTGGTCCAATTCTAATAACTCTCTCTTTTCCGATATTGTAGGTATTTTCGAACAAGACGATAATGCACTAAAGCGATCTATTTGTCCTCGACATAGAGATAAATTTGGCGTGAGTTGGGTTTGCAACAAGAAAATGTGTGCTGTCCCTACAGAGTGGGCTCCTCATAAAACACACCCCAGAAAAGGTGATCGCGGAATCAATCTTGTACAGTCCAAACGACTATTTGATCTCACATCAGTGCTCGTTCCGGTTGGTTCACGTAAGTTCGCATTTAACCGATTATTTTTCTCATCGATGATTTATCATTCTCATCAAAATCATCATGTCATCATGCATGATTATCGTCATCATCATCATCATCATCATCCATGTTTATCGTCATCATCACCATCATCCATGTTTATCATCATCATCACCATCATCCATGTTTATCATCATCATCACCATCACCCATGATTATCATCATCATCACCATCATCCATGTTTATCATCATCATCACCATCACCCATGATTATCATCATCATCACCATCATCCATGTTTATCATCATCATCACCATCATCCATGTTTATCATCATCATCACCCATGATTATCATCATCATCATGCATGATTATCGTAATTATTTAATTGTTGATTCTCCTGGTTCAATTGCCCTATTTCACTATGACGTCACATTGAAACAATCTATTGTTTAAACGCAAAGGATCATGGTCGTCGGACGGGGTCAAATCAACGCAAATTAACCGATAATTGTTCTAAAATCCGTATCAATGCACGAAGAGAAGTAGAATACCCAGAAAACGCTCAGATACATATTAACACACATTATATCTGAATACCAGGCCATGTTAGATTAAACTGTTTCGCTAGGAGCAAATTTTGTCGAATTTCCTGTTGCATTTGGCAATTCTATCCCCCACATAAACAAGCAGTGACGTGAAATAGGGCAATTACTCACACATAATAATATTCATAATAATGATAATTTGTTATTATTTCATGATTTACACGATTACAATGCTCTCTTTATTATCCCCACAGCTATATGCAAGCGGTGTCGTCTGTCTTTAGGGGGCGCAGAGCTAAACATTAGTCAAAAAGAGCAAGATCAATCCATGAACAATGCATCATGCCCATCATCTGATACAGAAAAAGTAATCAATATAAGAAATTCTTTCATAGTGTTGCTTCCAAACTATTAATTTTTTGTGTGAATATTTTGTTTAAAGAATGACTCTCTAACCGACCTAAGTGGCATATGCTCTGAAATGGAAAACCTGTACATCGCGCCAGAAGATTCAAGTCAGTTCATCCCAGAAAACACCAGCAGTAGTAGTTCCAGTGAACAACTTTGCTTAACTACCTCGAAGAAAGATTCAAGTCTACTTATCCGTCGCGCAAAGTTAAATGCGTTTCTTGATGCTAGTGGAAGAGCCAACATATCAAAGACAAGTAAAGCATGGAATCATTTATCTTCCCATTCTCAGAATAAATATATCAGCCAGACCAAAGATGCAGTTGTAGCAGTTTTAGAAGTTATTCAACCAAATGATCCACGGTGTTTATGGGAAGATCTGAAACGCTCACATTCTGTAGAGAAAGCGTTAGGTGCTCATGATATTATTGAAAAGACCTACTTAACAGCATTGGCTGAAGCTTACGATAACGCAGATAGTTGGGACACCCGACGACAAGTATTATCTTTTATGGCAGACCTAGTTCCTTACTCCACTATTCAAGCGTACATTCCAGGGATTACTGATTTCAGAGTAAAGGCTGCCCGTCATCACCAATTACAACATGGGCGTGGTGCATTATTGCCTGAAACTCAAAGTCCAAAATTGCGCATCAACCCCTCTCAACTGGATCACTTCTTAACTTTCATAACAAGCTCTCACGTCGTTCAAGATCTGCCTTTTGGCCAGCGGTATCTACAACTCTCAAATGGGCAGATTCTCCAAACACCTAACGTCATCAGGACTATGGTGCCACAGCGTATTATTGACCAGTACACTCAGTATTGTAAAGAAGTTAGCTTTATCCCATTCAGCGCTTCCACCATGAGACGAATTTTGTCATCATGCAGTGCCTCAGTTCGCAAATCTTTACAGGGTCTAGATTACATAGCTGCCGAAGGGTCTAAAGCATTTGATGATTTGCTGTCTATCTCCCAGAAGCTTTGTGATTATGGGTGCCTCGAAAAACCCGTTTTGAAACAACTTGATCTGTCATTGAGAAAAGGAAAACAATACCTCAAAGGCGATTATAAGGTATTACTTGTCTGAATTATTTTGTACGAATCGTTATCATTCATTTCACCGGCAAATACGTTTCCCATGTGCTCCACCCTCAAACTGCGCATGTTGAAATAAGATGATCATAAAAGGTGCAACTGGATGAAGTGAGTGCAGTCTTCTTATTATCGAAAATCGCTATCGCGCAATCCTGATTGCGAGCGTTAAAGTAGTTTACAAAAAAAAAAAAACTTAAAGGAATCCAAAATGTTTCTCTAAACGACGATCTAATAACCTATCAGGTAATGGTTAAAATTGTTTTCTTACAAAGGTTTTTTTTTTACTGATCAGGTGCACATAGCTGTTTTGTCTAATATTGCTGACCACTGCATCTCGTACGCTTTGAGCGATCCAAAAGATGAGCACTTCAAGACCGTTGCGTGCGTTCATGCTCACGATGAGCGTTGTGCATCATGCGAGGAGTTAAAAAACGCAATAAAGGAAGTGGAGACAAAACTACTTAGTTCCGGTTCAGCATTAACGAATGATGATCGAGACGACCTTGAGTATATGTTCAAGCAAGCTGTTGCAGCAATTAACGCCTGGAAGGCACACCAGCTACGATCTACGCAGCAAGATAGGGCTCGTATTGACATATTGCGAAGACTGGGACTAACGTCTGTGTTTGTAACCAATGACTGGGCGATGAAATTCTTGCCGCAAAAGTATAGGGAGACGCAGGCTGATTGGTTTGCGAAGCGTGGCATATCCTGGCACATTAGTGTTGTTGTGCGGAAGGTGAAGGATGTTATACAACACCAGACGCTTGTGCATATTGTCAAAAACACAACACAAGACGCCATGACCGTCATTGCTTTGATGAAGCATACGTTATTGCAGCTTAAGAAAGAACATCCTGAACTTGACACAGCATATTTTCGGCAAGACAACGCCGGCTGTTATCACAGCGTGGCACTTTTATCTGCATGTCGACATCTAGCTAAAACAGGTATCAAGGTAGAGAGGGTGGATTTTAGCGACCCCCAGGGGGGCAAAGGACCCTGTGACAGGAAAGCCGCTACGATCAAATCTCGTGTACGCCGTTATATTAACGAGGGAAATGACGTAACAACCGCGGAGGCAACTTTTCAACGCTATGGTATCGCATGATAGAGTAAAAGGTGTCCGGGTGGCCCTCCTAGATAACGCAAAAATGCAGGTGTCAATGGCCGAATGGAAATGGAAAGGCGTGAACAGCTTAAACAACTTTTTGTATAGAGATAAAAAACAACAAACGGTCCAAGTGTGGAGAGCCTACGACATCGGCAAAGGCAAAGAGCTTTCCTGGAGTAAATTGGAAGGTACGTACCGTTTTTGTTTATCATCATGAACATCGTCATCATTATGCATCATCATTAATTTCATGGATCATCATCACCATTGTCATTATGCATCATTTTCGCCATCATCGTCATCATGCATCATCTTGATTTTTCATCATCAGTCATTATGATGATGATCACTCATCATTTCATCGCTATTTGTTATTATTACTTATTATTATTGAATTTACTATTGTGTATTATTTTTTTATGAGAATAGTTTTTTAAATGATTCGTACATGTTATTAGGCAAAGGAAGTCCTTTCAAGTGCACTGTAGAGGAGATAGAGTTCTCAGAGGGTGATTTCGTAGACGCCGCTACCAAACCAATTAGGTATAATAATATTTATAAAACATGTAATATACATATTACTCATATATATATATATATATATATATTATAGGTTTATATATTTATATATCTTTTTGGTCAGCTCCTTGGATAAAGATAACTCCAAGTCAGATCTAAAAGTAGAAGATGCAGTAACAGAGGACTGCACACCTGAAGGTGACGTTCAATTGCCGGCTGACGCATTGTATTCATGTCCAAAGGAAGGATGTGTTAAAGCTTTTCAAAGGCACAGCAGTCTTGAGAACCACATGTTCTATGGAACCTGCATTATTAAAGCGGAAAAGGTAATCTTGCACAGAAAAAATGTAATCTTACATTACCGAAATAATAACCCGGTATTTAGTTTATAGAGAGATGTTTATATTGCCAAGTCTGGACTTAACAAATATTCCCTTAATAAAAACGGACTTTTAAATGAGCTTTAAACTAACAGTGTTACTTTTCATTATATATATAAGGAAACTCTCCTGGACAAGGCTAAAATATTGTATCGGGAGAAACTATCACAAGAAGGATCGTGCAGCCAACCAGTCGTCCTGGGTACCAGCGGTGCATCTTCAACTGCTCAGTCTACATTAGAGGTTCTGCAAATGGGATGGGCTTTAAAGATTTCAAAGCAGGGCGAAATATTTAATGAAAACCAAAAAAAGTATCTCAATGCCAAATACCAGATAGGTCAGGATACTGGCAACAAAGCGGACCCCGAACAAGTGTCTCGCGACATGAGGCGAGCAAAAAGCGAAACAGGGGAACGTCGCTTCACGGTTAAAGAATTTTTGTCGGCCCAACAAATACAGTCCTATTTTTCAAGGACCTCTGCAAAGTTGAAGCATGCAGGTGCAGGCCAAGCACACGACATAGAGGCCGCTGAAGATCAAAGTTGTTACAGCTCTATCCGTGATAACATCCTGAGAGAATGCCAGCTAAGTCATCCCATTATTTATGATACATACAACGTTTGCGAGCTTTATGCAGCTAAAAACCTTAAAAAGCTCACTGTTGTAATGTTGCACAACATTTGCGTTTTCTTCAACATGGATGAGGACTCTTCTCACAAGAAACGCAAGGCACCTTATCTGGCATTCATAAATGAACTTGTTCAATCGTGTACGTGCACAAGAAGCATCTCCTGAGAGTTTTACAGCTACTAAACGCTTAATTTGGGTATTGTTAACAGAAACAAGAAAAGAAAAGAACATGTAATCATTGATCTCTCGTATTGCGACGCTGCTCTCTTTTGAAAGATTTACGGCAAAACGGTGCCTTTCCTGTGTGTATGTCTTCCGACTCTGTTAGAAAGTATTTGACCGGGCTTCCTGTGTGTAACGGCGTCACGCTCTCGTTTAAATGATTAGCTTGTTTCGCATCTCTATTACTCACTTAAAATATTCCCTTAATCATATTTCAAATATCGTGCCAATATTTCTAAAGATGGGTTCAGGATGTATAATAGAACCGAGGAAGACTCACCGGCCGTGGAAATTAAAAGCAAACTTTGGTCAACTTTGTACTTTAATAATGCAGAGCCGATAATGGAGACAACAACATAGCATCGTACGCGCAGTCATCGAGATTTCCATAAATTCTGGTTAAGGTATGTGTTTTTAAAGCTAAAAACAGCGTTCAGATGTTCTTTATTTCTTTCTTTATCATTAACGATGTATATAAATAGACATGATTGCGTTTTGTCGCCAGTTTGCTTTCATTCAATGCCAGTTGCGTGACCAAAGTACCAGAAGTTTTTCACTAAATTTGACCTCAGAGCAGCTTGCGTTATGAGCTCTCGTGTTTAAAAAAATGAGTAGCCCAAAAATATTATTGCATTTTCGTGTAGACGAAACATTGCTCTTTCACCAAGATATAGTTTTGAATCTATAGGCGATGTAGAAATGGCTAAAAAGATGCCCTGATTTTGATGTATTTTTTGTACTGAAAAAATGTCAAAGATTCAAAAATTCACTAAATAATCAATCTTATATTAATCGTAATAATTTTATAATGTGAATGTCAACTATTATGTGTTCTATCAAAATATTGTATTGGTTTTTAGTTTGCATTGAAATGAAACTTTTTAGAGAGTTCATAACGAGGCGTACTTTTCACCCTTGAAAACCCGCCTGGAAGCGAGAAAACCGAAAATGTCATTTTTCGGCGAGAAAATTGTTTTTTTCAAGTTTTTTATTTTTTTCTGAGAATTAGTTCAACTAATGTAATCTTCTGGTAAGGAAAAGAAAATTTTCATTTCTTAAATTTTTTCCGACAATAGTCGATATTTACGGACAGCCTCTCTTAAAAAGGAACATAGACATGCAAAAGCCATTAAAGATAATATATTTTGAAATTAAATTATAAAGCAGTTTCATGCACGTTAATTGACGGCATTATGCAAAATCCTAAATGATAAGATGTACATGCCCAATTAGAACAACGTCCCTGGACGAAAACTTTGGTTAAAAGTTCGGTTCGACGTGCTGCTCAGCTGAGCGGCCGGAGTTAAACACTAGTCAACTGAAGCCCCTTCAATGGACCCCGGGACAGGGCGGGGAATTAATGTGACGAGACCGGGAGTTTAACGCGCATGCATTTAACAGCGTGAATGCACGGAGATACGGGAGATTTAATGCGTAGCTCAACAATTTTAACAGCTAATATTTTCCTGTGTACCCTGGGCAGGGCGGGGAATTTAACACTGCATAAATGTTAAATTCCCCGCCCTTTCTCGGAGGTCGAGGGGTGGGGGTTTCAATTGACTAGTGCATGAAAACAAATAAAAGAAAAAGAAAGAAAATAAAGAAACATAGGAACGAACGAATGAGGGAGGGAGGGAGGGAGAAATAGGAAGGAAGAAAGGAAAAGCAAGGGAAAAAAGGAAGGAAGAAAGGAAGCACAGAGGAAAGCATAAGGTCATCCTCCCCCCTTCCCCCCCCCCCCCTCCCAAAAAAAAAGGTCAAATCACAAACGAATGATTTTTTCCTGACAATTAGAAATTACTGCCGAAATTTAAAAGATTTCTCCTCATGAAAACACAAGTAAAAGACTTCATAACACTTTGAGGTGTACCCTTCGAGCAGAGTTTCCCTTTTACCTGGGAGGGGGGGGGGGGGGGGGGGGGGGAGGGGTACTTCGCCAGAATTTGGGTAGGGGTGTTCCGATGGGATTCTGAAAGGGGTACCCTGTTTATGACAAAAAAAACTCTCAAATTTCTAGACCCTGTTTATGATAAAAGATATAATTTATTGCACTGAGTTCCTGTTTCAATTATCATGTCATCTCGCGTATCTTTTTTTTACGACAATAATAACCAGTTTCGGTCAATGCGAAAGTAGAAACCCTGAATATGACAGGAAGCTCAGGAAAAATTTGCAATTTTAGTGAAATTGCATACCCTGTTTATGACAAGAAGCTCGAAAAACCATACCCTGTTCAGCGGATCATCCCCGTATAGTCTATATATGGAGTACCCCTCCCCAGGCGAAAGTGGTTAAAGGAGACTGCTCGTCTCAGTATCCATTCCGATTCCACAATCACGGTAATTCCCCATTGCCTATTTTAATAAATATCCACTTCGCGGCGAAGGATCGCCCCTCTTTTAAAACTAAATGAAAATATACAAAAGTTTACAAAAAGACGCCGAATGGCCGAATAGGAAAATAAAATACCGGGATTGTCCCGAAATCCGAATCTACCAAAACGAATGTTGTAACTGTAAAAATAATGTAATTGCTAATAAAAGGTATTTTTTTGAGGGAAATGCATTTTCGGGCTTTAATTCCGGATGAAAATAGAAACGAATGAGAAAATAGCGACCAGAAACAACAAACACTTGTCGATTTCAGTCACGGTATATGTCGAAAATACTCAATGTTCACGGCCTCCGTATGAACCCTAAATACAATAACCCAAACTGATTTTTGGATATGTTCTAGAAGAACATCCAAATAGTTCATGACGTGAGTTTCATTGAGAAAAAAAGTTGCGCACTTGATTACTTTTTTGGCGTAGCAAGGGTCAAATCTATGTGTGAATACCACTCAATTCTAAATATCATCTGACCGCTTTCAATAAATACCTAAACCTATTATTTTATACCCAATCAAGTCTCAAACATCTCTTCTATCAATTTATAAACATATAGTTTTCATATCTTTTTCCTATTCTGTATGGGTTAGTTGTTTTTGGACCGGTTTGATTCAACTGAAAATTTGCATACTTTTGAGATCGCCGCTAGGCCAACAGTGTTTTCTCGGATTTCTCAGAATTTTAGCGGTTTTTTGAAAAACTAACTACACCACGTTTGTTTACTCGGTAATGCCTTCCAGCAAACCAAAAATGAGCAAAATCGAAATTTTGACCGTGACCGGCCGATGCTCGATATTAGTGGACCTTCGCTCTTAAGCTCTACGCGTGGTTTTACGGCTCATTACACAAAACTGTAACTAGGCAAGAACTGTCTTGACCTGTAACTTTAATTGATCTGGATATGCTGAATAGAATAATGAATTATTCAATGTATGACAAAATAACGTCATTAGTTAATGATACCTCTAAATCAGTACTTCCATGTTAAAATTCTAGCACTAAGTAAATGAAAAGCTAAAGCCGGAAAAATAAGCCACCAAGAGAGCATGACAAAGAAATGGGAATGAACATGATCTTATGAGATAAGTCAGAGTAGTAGTAACACCTGTCGAAAACTAGAATAGCTCTGTTATAGGTTGGCATAGGTCCAACTATGCATATAACCTTAAAACGTTTTGGACCATAGCGTGAACGTACCGCAGCATGAACCATGGTACCGTAGCATGAACAATGGTACAGTAGCATGAACCAGTGTACCGTAGCATGAACCAGTGTACCGTAGCATGAACCAGCGTACCGTAGCATAAACCTGGGTACCGTAGCATGAACCAGTGTTCCGCAGCATAAACGAGTGTACCGCAGCATGAACCTAGGTACCGTAGCATGAAGCAGTGTACCGTGGCATGAACCAGTGTACTGTGGCATGAACCTAGGTCTCCTATCATTAACCTGGGTACCTATTAAAACCAAAATTGATATAGACATGCTACACTGGGTAAACCAAACACCCTCAAGTGGTCAACAATCATGACGTCATGAATAACAATCATATTACACTTATCTTGGTCTTATGCACATGTCAGCGACAAGAGTGAAAAACGTCTGCGCATGCTCTGAATCCGTATGCAAATTAAGAAAAGCATATGTAAATTTGGCTTTCAAACATGCCTGATACATTGGATTTCACAAAATGCAAAAACTTAGTGCCCATGCTAATTCTTTCATATTGTGTTTGTTAATATAGTATCTTGATCTGACAAAAGTATACTCTCAAACTTTTTAGTATACTTGGAGAAAACACACATTTATTTTCTCACTCAAACACAGGAAGCCCATACAAGCTTTGAGAGCTGAATGTAATAAAACGAGAAAAATAAAATAAATTAAAGCTAATACTTACTCATATGAAGTGTTTTATACGTCGTCCTAGTTCTTTAGTAGTGATTTCGAGCGCGATTTAAAAAAAAAAGAATTCCCTTCCCCGTTGTATGAGAAGACAAGTCGCTAAAATGGCTCGAAATCACTACTAAAGAACTAGGATGACGTATAAAACACTTCATATGAGTAAATATTAGCTTTCATTTATTTTATTTATCTTTATTTTTGTTCGTTAAGGGAACTTATTGTTCTGTCACGGTTCATTGTTCTTTCACGGTTCATTGTTTTGAAACACAGGTAGCCCAAGCTTGGTTTCTGTGGTGTCCTGTTATAAGGAAATGTATGGGGAATCATCAAACATTTCAATAAAATCATCAAAACGTGAAATAAAGCCTCGAATTTTTACCCTATCATTGAGAAATAGCACTTCTTTCGCTCTGCGTGGTTATTTTTTGAATTTAGCCCGTTTTAAGGAGTTTTTCCCCCAAAGAAAGAAGTCTTTGTATCGTAAATGCGGATTCGATTTGGATATCGTCTTTCTTCGAAATTATAAGTTAAATACTTTTGTATCTTAGGCCGTTAAAAAATACACTCACCATAATTTCGAAGAAAGTAGTCTTCGTATCGTAAATGCGGATTCGATTTGGATATCGTCTTTCTTCGAAATTATAAGTTAAATACTTTTGTATCTTAGGCCGTTAAAAAATACACTCACCATAATTTCGAAGAAAGAAGTCTTCGTATCGTAAATGCGGATTCGATTTGGATATCGTCTTTCTTCGAAATTATGGTGAGTGTATTTTTTAACGGCCTAAGATACAAAAGTATTTAACTTATAATTTCGAAGAAAGACGATATCCAAATCGAATCCGCATTTACGATACGAAGACTTCCGGCGTGACCTCGGGTCGGTTGCCGAAAGAAATCCGTTGAACTGGTGTACAGTGAGCTCCAAGTACGGGTCAGAACAAGCGAGGTAGTATGTGAATACAGGCAAATTTCATGGCTTAAAGACGCGAAGACTAATCGAAGAAAATTCGAAGACGTACGAGGTTTCAAAGACCCGTGATGGTTCGCTTTTGGATCCCGAGTTTCCAAACTTCTCTTATTTCTTACTGGTTGGGAAAAAAATCTTAAAACGGGCTAAATTCAAAAAATAACCACGCAGAGCGAAAGAAGTGCTATTTCTCAATGATAGGGTAAAAATTCGAGGCTTTATTTCACGTTTTGATGATTTTATTGAAATGTTTGATGATTCCCCATACATTTCCTTATAACAGGACACCACAGAAACCAAGCTTGGGCTACCTGTGTTTGAAACGGTTCATTGTTCTCCAAGTGTGTCCTCGTGGTTGAAGCTTTTTGTGATACCAAAAGCAAAACATCTATAAGCAAGCTGAACTGACGAATCTAGTCACAGTCATGGAATCCCTGCGGATGACCAAGAGTTTTGTCGTCCTTTTATTGTTGTACTTCAATTCTTCTGCTCAAGGTAAGTGTTAATCAAATGGATAACCAAAAGCAATAACACAGGCGACTCTTCAACAGCCTGAATATCTCTATAATCAGGATGCTTTGCGGCCAACCTGATTATTGGAATCGGAAATCAGGAATTGTACCAGAGTTATTTTAGATTCCTGTTTCAGAAATCAGAAAACTGACTTTTCGGCACTGCCTAGATATATTGCATGGACGAAAATACAAGTTTGAAGGAGAGAATGCAGGATTTTGGATTTCCGTTTCCCGAATCAGAAATCGCATTTCTGTTTTCTGAATCACGAATCAGAAATCACAAGCTCGCTGACATACGACAAAACACCACGTGTAGGGGAGAGATGACCACTCGAAAATGCTCTTACTTCCGGTAACATTATCTGCGCTCTATCACCCCACCCCACCCCACCCCTTGTCCAATAGTTGTCGCTGTTGTTGAACTTCCGCTAAGACAAACATTAAACCGTGATTCTCCCCAGACATATATTGCAATATATGTCACGTGATTACCGTAATGTGATTGCGTGACCGAGGTTCCACTTTATGTTTAGAAGTTTGATTACTGTGAAGTGCACTCTAAAAATTACGATAGAAGATTTTGGTCGATGAAAAAGCCGAAAGAAAAACCGTAGCTTATCGTGATGTTTAGAAGTTAGAAATGATTCCTGGTTAAATGTGACATTCATTCACTGCCATGTTTAATTCGTTTGGTCAATGATTCCTTCATTTAACTCGAGTAGGATATTTACATAGTTTTTTCATCTATTAAAATGTTTATGTACTATAGATTTACGACAAGAAATGTTCTTTAAGTCAGTCCATGAAGCAAAGCCAAATTAGAGCTGAATTTTGTGACAAAGGCACCCGGCCTTGGGCTGGTCCCACTGGCCCGTTTATTTCGATTTCATTTGACCAGTTTTTTCAAAATTTTAAAGGTCAATTTATGGCTTTTTTCGTCAATATAAAGATTTCTAAGATGTCGAGTTCAAATAGCAATAAAATTCCTTGTATTATTTATCTAAATTAAGAATCTTGACACCTGCAATCTGCTTACTTGTTTTGTTACCCGGAAACATCTCCCCATATATCTTTCTTGGCTATATTCGGTATTACTTTGCGAATTCACTTACTCTTCTCTGTACCAACTTCAATTTTGCCAACGAGTAACGCCGTATGAAAATCTGTATGAAAATCTCTTACATGCTTGTTTTTAAACATCATGGTTTTAGTATGTACGACACCAGTAGCGTAGCGAGGGGGGGCACGGGGGGCACGTGTCCCCCCAAAATTTTTGAAAAAAAACATTTTGAAAAAAGAATAACAACAAAAAAAAAACATATTAAACCGAAACAAAAGAGGAAAATAAATTTTTACAACCTACAAAAGTGCGAATTTATACGAAGTTATCCGGAAGGGCTACCTGTGCACTGCGAACCCGGTCAGAGCCTGGAATCTGCACGTGGGAATTTGAAATTTTCTCTTATTTTGGATCAGTGCCCCCCCCAGCTCCTAGGTCCTCGCTACGCCCCTGTACGACACAACCAAACTCAACAACATTTGCAATCAGTCGCTCTAAAAATCATTAACCTTGGGTCAAGTAATCATTAGGTGCCGTAATTTTTAATTTATGCATATATAAACTAACCGTTGAAACCGCTTTTTTATCGACTCAAAATTTATTCAACTAAAACAAGATTATAAAGCTATTTAAAGAACGTTTCTATCGTAATTTTTAGCGTGCATTTAACAGTAATCAAACTTCTAAACGTAAAGTTGAACCTCGGTCACGCAATCACCAAAGATCGCGTTTTTTGCTCATCAGTACCGACAATCCCAAAACCTTTCCAATGGAGCTTAAATTTACCAAACCAAATTTAACTTTCAAACAACGGCACAAACATTAATTTCCTAGTTTTCAGGGTAAATTTCATGGCAATCTTTACGAAAATCCTTAATCCTGCGTTGATTCGGGAAGCGTGATTTTCGCATGTATTTCAACCAAATTCAACAGGTTTCTATGCAGTCAGAATTAATTTCCCCAAATCAATCTTTAAAGTTTTGAAAAGATGTATTCTTCCTCAACTTGCAGCATAAATATTATTTCAATTAGAGAACTTGCCCATAGTTAAATCTTTTTTTCTTTTGAGGCAACCAATTAGCATATGTAAACGAAGGCCTCCTATTTTTCCTCGCCAAAAATTCGTCCCTTTCCCAATAAGCTTGAAATCCAGTCCAATAAACGAAAAAGGGTGATACATTAAGAAGAAAGATCAAAAATTGTCGTAGATGGTTTATTTTTTACGCGCGCTCTGTTCAAAGTTTGTCCATTTTTGCTCCTCTTGAGCGTCTCTTGCTTGGGTTTCGGTCGAACCTCTTCTGTGGCCGTTTTCTCGAAAATAAAATATTATTTTCGAAAACCAACTACCCAGGGATTCATATCTAATAATGACCTATCTAACTTCAAAAGAAGAGCGAATATGATTTTTTGACCCTTGCCACCATTTGTTCGATTTTTGTGGACATTGCCTCTTAATTGCTCATAAAAGTTTATCATGATTTAAAACGTGTCTGTACATATATCGTAAAAAATAGAATTCTGGCTTTGCATGATGAGTAACAATGAGATCAGATTACATTTCATATTTCGGTAGCCCACAAACCAAAAGCGTGATTATTATTACAACAGCTTTATACCAACACCATCATTCTTATCTTGCTTAACTATAGGTGCTCCTAAGATAGTCGCACCGTATCCAGATAATCTGTACGCTATTGAAAATGAAAAGGCAAAAGTTACCTGCGTAGTCGAAGACACAGTTTCCAATCCAGATGAGATAATATTTGTAAGGAAGAGTCGTTTTGGTGACGTTGAACCCATAAGAGATGAAGGACCTGATGGACGCATCTATTATCGAAATGAAACCTTGGGTTAGTAATATTAATAAATGCTGTCGTGTCAAGAAATGTAACATCACTCTGTTACATCACGCAAGAGTAACACCGCGCACCACACCACACTATGGTAACATCATGCGAGAGTAACACCACACCGCACTGTGGTTACATCACGCAAGAGTAACTGACACCACACCGCACTGTGGTTACATCACGCAAGAGTAACTGACACCACACCGCACTGTGGTTATGTCGCGCATCGCTAACACCACACTGTGGTATATCACGCATGTAAAAGTAACACCATGCTTCATATGTCTACATTAAACGACATTCACACTGTGGTTACTTCACGCAAAACTAATAAAGGTGCGCAACACTGTTGCATCGGAAAATGCAGAGCAAATTTTGCTGGTATTGCCACTCCGCGTGCAACATATTATCATTGGTGCGTTAAGTAGATACTCTTTACTCAATAATATTTTGTTGTACACAACAGTGTAGCGTGAATAGTTGCGCAATTTTGTTGCCCTAGTGCCGCACCTTAAGACCACACCGCGATTTGATGAACCATACCAAGAGTTTATTTAAACAACAGTTGATAGACATAAAAGTACTGAGCAGAGAGAGTATGTTTTTTTTCTGATATTTCTAGATGGCGGAAGAAAGCTACGTGTGACTCTGCATTTTAATAAAGTCATAATAAAGGATGATTCAAGAAATGGTGGTTATGAATGCCAAGGACGCACAGGAGGTAGTCAACATGAATATGGATTCACTGTCACTGTTATTCAATGTAAGTACTTCTCAATTCTCATCGAATCACAACCTGGCAAGAACCAAATCATGACGGATCGTTACATTTCTACCCACAGTAAGCGAGTTTCCTAAAGTTCAGGCCTCTGGTGATGTAACAGCAAAGTTTGGGGAGCGAATTCAACTCATTTGTAATGTCACGGTTACTAACCAAGGAGCGTTAATGACAACCATCGGCAAGTTTACCTGGGCAAAAGATGGAAGGGTTGTAATCGCAAGTTATTGTCCCCATTTCTCATCAATTAAACCTTTGGTTTTGAACGTAAGCCTAGCTGATGTGGGTGGTACATATTCTTGTAACTTGGAGTACCTGCTGAGAAGAATTAAAAAGAGAAACATCACGAAAACTATTATCGTAAGAGGTCAGTTCAATTACTCATATGGGTACTGATACATAGTTGTAGAAAACATCGGTATAAAAAACTTACAGCAACATGATCGTTACTGGAATTATTTCTTTAGTTCAGCCTAGATTTTTCCCTGAAAAGAAAGAAGAAAAGAATATGAAACGGCTTGTGTGCACTGCTCAGGGAAATCCACTGGTGACCGAATGGAAAAGAAAAAGCCTGCTCAACGATGACATCTCGGTCATTCATACTAAAGGTATGGATAGATGAATGGATGAATAGATGTGATAGAAGAGATGGGGAGTGGATTGGAGTATGCCGGAGAGATGGGACGGACGGACGGACCTTTAGTTCGATAGATACTATTACGGTTTTGGATGTAAAAATCAAACATTGTGTTTTTCATTCCAAAGAGTATAACGCATTGTTTTCTCTCGTTATTATCAGATAACTCATCCAAAGGAAAGTACGTTTTTTCTAACATGGATGGCTTCAAGAATCACACCTTGACCATCTATAACTTACAACCTAAAGACGCCGGCCAGTATTATTGCTGCATCAAGAACATCACAAGTCCCAGACCCCCCGAAGATATCAGTAACTGTCAGATCTTTGACGTTCAACCTCCAGGTCATTATCAGTCTGTCATCGATAATCACGTGACATGGTTAAAGTTGACATTTGCTGTTATCAATATTCCCCTTTTACAAATTTACTTGGTTTTCATCTCAGGTTCTGTAGTTGGCAAAGCAAGTCTCACGTTTTCCATCATTCTCCTCGACCTGCTGCTGATTTGGATGCTGTAATGATCACGTGACTACTCCACCAGGTCACGTGATGCCTGAGGATGGAAGTGTATCCATCATTTGACCACGATAATCTTTTGTCAATAAGATAAAGTCCACTCTTAGTCTTATTGCTGAATTGTATTGAATGTCTTCATAATACTTTATATAAGATAGTTAGCATTACACTGTATGTAAAAACTGCCTGGTCGAAACAATTAATATAAACTGGTTAAATTTATACAACTGAGACAACCAGTTTTAAAATGGTTGAAATATTGGTTGTCATAAACGATTTAATTGGGGTTACAACCACCACGATATTATTGGTTATCATAAACAATTTACTCGGGATTATAACTAAATACTGTATACCGTAAATCCTCTATTTAGCCTCCCGGGGACTTATTTATTTCAGGCACGTTTGAGGGAGGGCTTATTGGAGAGGGGGGGCTTAATTGAGAGAACGCTTATTGATTTAGTCGAAACGCAGTAAATTGTACGCTGTCAGGATGTAGTATGATTGTAACTCTGGATTAAACGGAAGCATTAATATTGACCGTCTCGCATAATCTGTAGCGATGTACATGGCATTTTTATTATTTGATTTACCTGTGTTAGTCTCTCAGGTATAATTTATGATTATTGTGGTGAATAGCAAAACTAAAACACGGTAACATTAACAAAGCAAGCTAAAAAGAAATGTTCTGAACAATCATTAAATGTTCCATTGCTACATTAACACGTGATTCTTTAGTTGTGAAGTGGGGAGGGGGAGGGGGGGGGGAGGGGAGGGGGCTAAAAAGACAGGGGGGGCTTAACAATATTTTTAAGGTCAAGGCAATGCAACTGAGACAACTAGTTTTTTAGGTTAGTTCCTTAGGTTACTTTGACAGGCTGTCAATTCAACCAATTGTATTATGGTTTAAATTTAATTGCTAAGATCAAGCAACGATTTTAAAATTGGTAGAAAACAATAACGAGAGCGAACTTACAATTTCAACACTTTGTAAAAAAATTCCAAAAATAAAATAAAATTCATCAAAAATTCTTCATTATCTCTTTCAACTTTGACAGCGCTACTTCCGCTAGCTGAATACAGTATATAAACATATTTACCATGTGATGCTGTTATTGTTATCCTTTTTTTTTTTTTTTTTTTTTTTTTTTTTGCTTGGATAGTTATTAAAGATGCGAATTATTTTTCTTCAAGAAACTTTTTCTCGGAAAGAAATTCCGAGATCCAGGCGGGATTCCAACACTTCACCTTCTGTTTGATAGTCAGACGTTCTAACCAACTGAGCTACTGGACTATCTTTCATAATCATCAAATTCCACTTCCAGAGGTTTTCGAACAGCCGTCCGTCCTAAGTGATCAGGCTTAAATAGCAGTAACGCACCGACCCAGGAATCTTGTCTCAACAGGTGATTTGCATGTGATGTGAAAGCAAAGACCACAAGATGACTTATGATATAGTCTCGAGTATAGTTTTATTAATGATATTGGATCATTCACTGACCTACTAACAACATGATCACTAGCTACTTTTAACAAGACTTGTAGATCAACTAGTAACTGATAGTCACAAACTATTGAAAAGGTTGTGAAAAACGCGTAAACCTCTCTTCATAATAATCTGTTTGTAATGTCACGCCCTTTCTGTTACGACATACAGGTCAATACTAAAGAGGCGTCGTCAAAATAGTCCAAGTGAAATCAAAACTTTTTCATTTTGGTTTCTTCATATACTCCTACTTGCAAGAACGTTGTCATACGAAAATAGAACATTAGTGATTTAGTGGGATAGGAATTAAAAACAAAACTATTCAGCACCATTAAGGCATGGCTCTTTTGAGGAAGTGATTGAAAATCAGTTATTTATTCATATCTTTGACAGTTTACTATGAATCTTTCCCAAATTGGGCTCGTAGTAGTAATTCTTCAAGGCAAGCAATTACCGCATATCTGTTACCATGGAAACTAGGTCTCGTGACCACAAGGCCGCCATCTTGGATTTAAAAAAAATATCGTTTGTAATCGTATTGAAACTACTTCAAAAGTCCTGAAAATCCATATTCCTTTTGATATTTGCAATACCTATATGGATCTAATTGGATATCTTGGAAATTATATTAAGTTTAATTTTTAGAATATTTTTAATTTTTGGAAATGAAATAGAAAATATTCTAAAAATTAAACTTAAAATAATTTCCAAGATATCCAATTAGATCCATATAGGCATTGTAAATATGAATAGTAATCTGCATTTTCATGACTTTTAAAGATGTTTCGGTACGTTTACAAACGGCTTGTTTAAAAATCCAAGATGGCGGCCTTGTGGTCACTGGACTTAGTTTCCATGGTAACCAAGGCTCTAAGGTTCCTTTTTTTCACAAAAGACAATAACTTGCCAAGTTTGAGGAAGATTCGTAGAAAACTGGCTATGATATAGCTAATCAGTTTTTCATCTGAGAGCCATGCCTTAATGATGCAGAGTAGACTTCCTTCGTGGCGCGAACTCGGGCTACCATAGTGTATTTGATGAAGTACTAAGCACTTGGAGCCCCAGCCAAGTTTTTTGGTGTGTGGTGTGCATAAATGGGAAACAGCAACTTCTCAAAGGAATACCATTAGTACTATTGGCATTTAAATGTGTAATATTACTGTTGTTTCTTTGCTGATTATCATCTGCAGCTTTGCCAATCACTTCACTCTGTTCAGTGAGGTTTGGTGCATTAAAAGGATTATCAGTAGCATTGCTTTGTATGCATGTCTCAGTAATACACACTCCTCTGAGTTCAAATAAACCTGTTAAATTGTCATATGAACAGTTTGGAAGTAATTTGTTAAAGCATTAAAGTCAACGACATCAAGGAGTACACATAAGTACCATGAGGATGGGGGAGAACTGATGGATTACGAACATGAGAGTCAAATATCCTAAATCTCCCATCGCCATATTACAGCAAATAGCTACTGTATTACATTGAATAGTTAACAGGAATGACTGGTAATTTTCTCCAATTAAAATTTGCAAAGCATTGCCTAAGGGCATGCATTAGAGTAAAGGAAAGCGACGGTAGTTGAAATAACATGTGTATTAAATGGATACAGTAAAATAAATAGTACAGTAAAATAGACCTGAGCTGAACTGAACTGAACTGCACTGTACTGAATGTAAATTTGATTAACTTATTAAAGGAGAGTAATCGCTAACGAAGCGACGCCGGCGCTGCTTGGCACGTATAGTGCAGCGGTAAATACTCAGAGAGTACGGCTGATTCAAACCAGACTAAGACCGTTGGTGTACGTGGCCCTGAATATATTCATACCGTACGGCTGATTCAAACCAGAAAGACCGTTGGTTGGAAAAGACGTTTACTTTTAAAGATAAGTGAACACTTTTTAGTATCCATTTAGAAACAAACATATATTAAATATATTTAGGCACTGCCTAAAAGCGGAGCTCCCGATACGCAAGTCACAGGGAACCCAATTTGAATGAATGTGGAAGATAAGATTAAAATCGGAAAAAAGCCTTCAATTTTTTTCAATATTAAGATAATTTCTCTCATAATAAAAAAACATGCACTGAAAACGAATCAAAATGCACTACATCGTAGAATATGAATTTTGTACACAACTCACCACCAACCCCCCCAGGGGCTAGTTTTTTTCTTGGAAGATTCTTCGACAAACTTTTCCATGGCCGACATTTTTTAAGCTTTGAATTCCTGGTTAATTTTACTTTTAAAACGAAAGATAACTACAAATAATAGTAGTATACAAATAGCGGTTCTACATCACTCCAGCTCCGGAGCATCTCCGGAGCAACCCCTCCTCCCATAAGGTCATCCCGAATTAGGGGTAAGTTTGGCCTGCTCCGAATGACGTCAGGAATTAAGGTACTTTTTAATAGTCCAGTCTAAGAGGCATACTTTTTAGAATAGCCCCATAAGGTGACCCCACGCATCTGCTCATGACATCATCAGACGTAAGAACCGACCAGAGACCATTTCGGAATCCCCAGAGCCATTTCCCAGATTCTTCTTCGGAATATCTGGATAGCTCATATCTATTTTAGAATAGCCCACTACTGGAGCCATCTTTCAGATTGCCTGAAGCTTGATCCTTTTGTGTGCTTCTCATAAATCCTGTCGTAAATTTAGCTACGCATATTTCTAAAACTCTGAATTGTTTGTTAAAGTTTCACTTCAACATGTAATATGGCGCCTAAGTTGTTCGAGATGATGTTTGATTTCATTGTCTTTGCATCAGTGCCTTCCAATATGCAAATGCTAAAGTTAATATTGAACACAATTGTTTTTACTCTTTCTCGATTCTGTTTATTCAGAATTTTTGTCACGAAATGACAATTTAATAATGTTCCTAAAAACCAAGAGCGAATTTGGTACTTATTTAGCGTCTGGAGTAATCGAAATGACTAGTGCACTCCCATTAACTATCGGCTTTAATCTACCCATTTCATTCTTCCACCGGGTCAGAGATTCATCCCTGTAGTTATCCCAATTCATGTCTTATTCATCTAATTCCATGCGATGGGATCAGGCACGAGCCATGATTTTTCTTTTTTATATAAGCCGATTCTAAACGTCTGAATTTTTAACTCTCATCTCCTGAATATAGAACCCGAATTCCTTTTCACATTAATGTATCTAAGTCTTGTAATCATGACTACAGTGTAGATCCATCAAAAAGTTTTCAAAGTCTTTTGGAGAATTTTAATGTTTGCTCTTTGATTTGTATAATTAGTAACACACCGATGGCTCCTGGCGTCTACTTATAAGTTTTCTTGAAGTAAACATATAATCATTCCATGTCTCTTTCTCTCTTTCTTTATCTGAAACTTGTTTCCCAAAAATGAAACACACACCATGATCTTTACCATCGAAATACTGTTCTTCCTCAAACATTGAGAAATCAAGATCATGACATGCTCAAAGAATTGCTTTTTGTTTTGTTTTTAGACCACTGGTTCTGACCGGTTTTTTGATCGGTCGGCTGCTATAGTAGTACACTCATGTACTTAGAAGTACATGACTTTATGGTTTTTCCTCTCTTTCTGTAGATGCTTATAGTTTATACCTCCAAACTTACTTAGATTCAAGAAACTTTATAAAACTTTATAAACTTTATAAACTTTTATTAACATCACTAAACAAACTTGATGCACAAATGACTTGTTCATTCAATATCAACACGTGGCTTTGAACAAAAGAAATGGTTTTTGTATGAATTAAGAAAACCAATCATCCGACTTCTTGAACCCTGACAACATGTTGCTGTTGGTTAGATTCCATTTACGTTTGTTTTTTTTCTTATAATCCAAGTAAGAATAGATCTTGTTCTTAAACCGTTTTTCTTACATGGTGCTCTTTATGAAGGAAACTGAACTAACAAAAGCAGTTCGACAAACAAAATTGTTTAAATAAGGAAAACAATTCAATCATCCATATTATCAAACCCCTTCGTGATCTAGGATTGAAATTTTTTTCTTTCTAACAAAGCTTGTCGATCAAAACCAACTTGGTGTCTTTTCAACGTAATTACTTCATAACAACATTCATCATTATCTATCTATTTAGCTCTCAAACCTGTGACTCAAACTCTTCAAAATTCTTGGAAAACGTGCTACGCATACGTAAACGTTTTTCGCTAGTGTCTATGTCAACAGGGATCTTATTGTTGTCTTGTTTCATTGTTTTGACTTTTCCATCCGGGTGTCACATCGTGGCTGAAGCTTTACCAAAAGCAAAACATCTATAAGCACTAGAATATTCATTAGATTCGTCAGTTCAGCTTGGAAGAAAGACACAGACATGGAATCCCTGTGGATCACCAAGAGTTTTGTCGTCCTTTTATTGTTGTACTTCAATTCTTCTGCTCAAGGTAAGTGTTAATCAAATGCATAACCAAAAGCAATAACACAGGCGACTCTTCAACAGCTTGAATATCCCTATCTATTCTAAATACTCCTAATGATATGCGAAAATGAAATAACTCAAAATAATCGATCATTAGCACTACTGCATATTTATGTGCACGTGAATGACGCCACGGATTGGCTATAAAAGCGCCTCGAGTAAATATACTCATTCTTGCTTAGTTTTGCCAGCGGAACGAGCTGGACTGACGGCCCACCCACCCACCCATGGGTCCACGTGGGTCGTAGTTGACAGCACCCCTAAGCCAAGCTGTTCCTGCTTGGCTTAGACCGCTGGTTAATATTTCATCCCATCTCTTATATATCAACTGAGCATGAATGGGAGTATGTGGAATAGGTTACTATTGAATATAAGCGTGTCAGATCTGTAAAGGATCGAGATCCCTATTCAACACTGACTGAGATCGCTTTAGAAGCCACAGGTTTGGAAGCAATACTGCATGGAATGTCAAAAGATAAATGCCTACAAAATGGAAATATTAAAGCGAATGCATGCTATTAGTCTTTTCAATTTCACATCCAACGACGATTAAGTGAAAGCCTGTACCAGGAAAATCACCAAATACTGTAATCCAAAAACAGGGATTATTTGTTTTTATATGTAGATATGAGTCGCCTCAATGTTGACGTCTTTTCTAGCCTATTTTTTAGCGTAGAGCGCGCGCGTACTATGTGCGTGCAGAAAATCAATGCAAACGATCAAATAAATGATATCATTGGGTGATATTTTTAGAATATATTCTAAATATAGCATCAGAGTGTGCAGATGATGGGGCACGGGGATTCCTTCTCTTTTAGTTCAATTCTCATGGTTTGCATTATCAACACCAATTTGCATAAACTTCAAAACAGTTCATATACCTCGCCAAACGTATCATAACATTGTATTTTATGGGGCCTTTTTCGCTTGGGCATATCTAAATTAATTGAATACCGACATTTTTACCAAATTAACTAAAATCTTGGACTTCGTATTATTAAAATCACTTGTTTTGAACTAAGTTGTTCATTTCGTCGTTGTAGATAATTTGTATTTTGACTATTTTCCTTAGTTTGGGCTGTTTAAGAAGATCAGATATATTAAAATAGATGCTTTTTGGCAAGTTTTAAAGTTATTTCAAGACAATAAAACAAAAGAAATATAGTTTTGAAAAATATAATTTAGAAAAATTAGTTTACATTATCAATTATAAAATAAATTAAATAGTACGCACGCTGTGATTGGTTGATAGCTATGTTTGCATGAGGGTATGTAAACACAGTTGTGACGTCACAACTTTCGTGTTTTCCCGGTACAAGTTCAAAAATTTACAGTTTGTTTCGAGGAAAAAAACGCCCCCAAAAATGTATTTTGAAGACGAAGTTCCAAATTTTGACTTGTGTCAGGGCCACAGGCATAACCCTATGGTCTCATGCAGGTCTTTCTGATCGTAATATCTTGACAATCTCTCGTTGGTCACCGCAACGAGAATTCCCTCAGGAGCGACAACACGGCCCCACACGTCCTTCGTCAGGACAGCTTCGGTTGTTCAGCGACGTGCTTTCTCATGATTTAAATGCACCGCGGCCGATAAGGAATACAACTATTTCAAGGAAACAGTCAGCAGCTTCAAACTTTTTCCAGCGATAGCTCTTCAGCTCCACAAAATATCTTCTCGAAGAAAGACGAAACATTCAACTTCGCTGCCATGTTTTCTGGCTGTCAAATTGAGCAAAAACACGTTTCTTTCAACCGAGAATTCCAGTCACAGTGACACTCTGTTATCTACTTTTGATCACTTTCGTAAAGATAATCAATTCTGAAATCTTTTATTAAGATTTCTATTTAATCTTTGAACATTTCTTTGTATTTGTTTTAAAGTTTTAGAATGATAAATGTTTAAAAATATATAGCTAGCGATTCTTTCTCGCTTCACATTTGCCTCCTTGGCGTTTATTACACGAAATTTGATTGGCTAACGATTGAAGTTTGTGATGTATGGAGAATTTGTATTTTAAAATGAAAAGCAAATTCAAATAAAGATTTATTTTCTAGCAAGTGGTAATGTTTTCCCTTAGTATTTATTTTATAAAAGCAATAGAAAACTTTTTCTCTGTGTTTACATAGCCTAATAGCAACACTCGGGGGTTGGGAGAATTCTCGACAGTTATGCAAACCGACTACGTCTCAGGTTTGCATAACTGTCTCGAATTCTCCCAACCTCCCCTCGTGTTGCTATCAGGCTATGTAAACACGGAAAAAGTTTTCTATTGCTTAATAAGTAATTTGCATAAACTTCAAAACAGTTCATGACCGCGTCAAACGCCATCATAACGTATTTTTTTGGAGACGATTTTACTTCAAAGTAGTTTAAAATGGAAAATAAGATCATACTTAGTGTGTTAACACCGGATATAGTAAAATTCAAGCAGGTAATAATGGTTAGTTATAGTTTATTTCAGTACTTAATTTGCATATTTCATGAGACATTTTGGTAAAAACACGAAAAAGTCCGAGGTTGCTGTGAAGAAGATACATAAAAAGCGCAAACTTTTTTTATGAATCCACTTTTATCAACCTTTGATCAGTAGATTGAAGTAAAAAACTTAAGTAACCCGTTCTGGACTTGGGAGAAAAAAGCTTTTTAGTGAGGGGGGGTTTGTCTTGATTTCAAAAAGCCGTCAAATGGGTATAAATACTTATTTTTCTCCTTTTTTCCCTTTTGTTCAACATTCAAAATTTTGCTTATTTTTGACACTAGAATGAATGTGAAAGTCAGGAAAAATAATAGTTTGTTCAAGCGTTTAATATTTTGCGAGCAGTGACGACTTAAATATGGGCAATTTTCAATTGATAATAAATGCAAATTTAGCGATAACGGTGGTCCAGGATTTATGCGCTGTAAAAAAATCATTTTGATGAATTTCGAGAAATAAAGTCATATTCATTACTTACTAGTAATTACTTTTCTATGGTAAAAGTTTGAGGGAAAACTATTTTCTGACCCGAAATGCAGTGGGCCGCTTTTACAGAGACTGCCTCTTAAGGTGGAACCAAACTAATTCAGAGCGAATTTTATACAATTTTGTTCTCGCTTCCTTCGCAAAGCTATTGCTTCAATTTAATTGTATTTTTCATATAATGTGCTTGGATTCTGAATCTTATCATCTAGTACTATTGCAGCCTGTGTATAAATTTGGATGGAAAGTCTTGGGCAGAAAAAAAGTTATGACGCTGCTTGAAAATTTGATCCAAAATTTGAAGCATATGAAACATCACGCTTTAGAAACATTACCATTGAATGGATTGCCTTGAAATTTTCACATAACTATTTCCAAGTATTGCGGATGAGCCTTACGTAAAATCAGCATCAAATCTTAAAAAATCATCGAATGAATGTTTTTTTTACTAATTGTCGTTGTGAACCTCAAAAATGAGTGTTTTGCTAAAAATCACATTTTCGCTGTTTCCTTCAAAACGGCTCCAAGTTTTTTCTTTAAACTTTTTCTACATCAATAGTCCAGAGCTTTATCTAAGTGGTAGTGAAATTTTTACAGCTCATCCAATCCACATTTTGAAGAAAACATTTTTTAAAGTGAGGTGAACCTAAAGAGCTCACCCCGCTAGAATTAACTATTCAATATCGGTCGACAACAACGCTCTCGGACATTCCACAATGTTAACTTCGGGACAGGTTCGACAGAATATTTGCATAAACACAATGACATGAAGATGTCGTTATGCAAATAGAGAGCGTTGTTGTCGACCGACGAGGTGTTTTTCGTTTCTATCAGGGCACTCTGTGTAGATATGAGTCGGCTCAATGTTGACGTCTTTTCTAGCCTTTTTTTTTTTGGTGTTTTTATAACTATATCTGTCTGTCTGTCTGTCTGGATCAAGTATAGGTAATGAAGGGCTGTTTATGTATGTTCGTTTGCTCAGAATGTTTTTTGAACAGAATTTATCGGGATTTCTAAATGTCGAGAACGGATTTCAGATATTTAATTGCTCATAAATTTATCATTTATCATGATTTAAAACGTGTCCGTACGTATATATCGTAAAAAATAGAATTCTGGCTTTGCATGATGAGTAACAATCAGATCAAATTACATTTCATATTTCGGTAGCCCACAAACCAATAGCATCATTATTATTACAACAGCTTTATACCAACACCATCATTCTTATCTTGCTTAACTATAGGTGCTCCTAAGATAGTCGCACCGTATCCAGATAATCTGTACGCTATTGAAAATGAAAAGGCAAAAGTTACCTGCGTAGTCGAAGACACAGTTTCCGATCCAGATGAGATAATATTTGTGAGGAAGAGTCGTTTTGGTGACGTTGAACTCATAAGAGATGAAGGACCTGATGGACGCATCTATTATCAAAATGAAACCTTGGGTTAGTGATATTAATGAAAGCTGTCGTGTCAACAAATGTAATATCACACTGTTACATCACGCAAGAGTAACACCGTGCACCACACCACACTATGGTAACATCACGCGAGAGTAACACCACACCGCACTGTGGTTACATCACGCAAGAGTAACTGACACCACATCGCACTGTGGTTAAGTCGTGTATCGCTAACACCACACTGTGGTATATCACGCATGTAAAAGTAACACCATGCTTTATATGTCTACATCACATGACATTCACACTGTGGTTACACCACGCAAAACTAATAAAAGTGCGCAACACTGTTGCATCGGAAAATGCAGAGCAAATTTTGCTGGTATTGCCACTCCGCGTGCAACATATTATCATTGGTGCGTTAAGTAGATACTCTTTACTCAATAATATTTTGTTGTACACAACAGTGTAGCGTGAATAGTTGCGCGATTTTGTTGCCCCAGTGCTGCACCTTAAGAAAACACTGCGATTTGATGAACCTATACCAAGAGTTTATTCAAACAACAGTTGATAGACATAAAAGTACTGAGCAGAGAGAGTATGCTTTGTTTCTGATATTTCTAGATGGCGGAAGAA
This sequence comes from Actinia equina, assembly GCA_011057435.1. Taxonomy (NCBI): domain Eukaryota; kingdom Metazoa; phylum Cnidaria; class Anthozoa; order Actiniaria; family Actiniidae; genus Actinia; species Actinia equina. The sequence goes on from WHPX01000990.1 coordinate 72,572, forward strand.
AGCTACGTGTGACTCTGCATTTCAAGGTAGTCATAATATATGATGATTCAAGAAATGGCGGTTATGAATGCCAAGGACGCACGGGAGGTAGTCAACATGAATATGGATTCACTGTCACTGTTATTGAGAGTAAGTACTTCTCAATTCTCATCGAATCACAACCTGGCAAGAACCAAATCATGACGGATCGTTACATTTTTACCCACAGGAATCGAGTTTCCTATAGTTCAGGCCTCTGGTAATGTAACAGCAAAGTTTGGGGAGCGAATTAAACTCATTTGTAATGTCACGGTTACTAACCAAGGAGCGTTAATGACAACCGTCGGCAAGTTTACCTGGACAAAAGATGGAAGGGTTGTAATCGCAAGTTATTGTCCCCATTTCTCATCAATTAAACCTTTGGTTTTGAACGTAAGCCTAGCTGATGTGGGTGGTACATATTCTTGTTACTTGGAGTACCTGCTGAGAGGAATTAGAAAGAGAAACATCACGAAAAGTATTATCGTAAAAGGTCAGTTCAATTACTCATATGGGTACTGATACATTGCTGTAGAAAACATCGGTATAAAAAACTTACAGCAACATGATCGTTACTGGAATTATTTCTTTAGTTCAGCCTAGATTTTTCCCTGAAAAGAAAGAAGAAAAGAATATGAAGCGGCTTGTGTGCACTGCTCAGGGAAATCCACTGGTGACCGAATGGAAAAGAAAAAGCCTGCTCAACGATGACATCTCGGTCATTCATACTAAAGGTATGGATAGATGAATGAATGAATAGATGGGATATAAGAGATGGGGAGTGGATTGGAGTATGGATAGATGGGACGGACGGACGGACGGACGGACGGACGGACCTGTAGTTTGATAGATACTATTACGGTTGTGGATGTAAAAATCAAACATTTTGTTTTTCATTCCAAAGAGTATAATGCATTGTCTTCTCTCATTATTATTAGATAACTCATCCAAAGGAAAGTACGTTTCTTCAAACATGGATGGCTTCAAGGATCACACCTTGACCATCTATGACGTACAACCTAAAGACGCTGGCCAGTATTATTGCTGCATCAAGAACATCACAAGTCCCAGACCCCCCGAAGATATCAGTAACTGTCAGATATTTGACGTTCAACCTCCAGGTCAGTATCAGTCTGTCATCGATAATCACGTGACATGGTTAATACATACATACATACATACATATTTTATTGTACCAAAAAGTAAAATAGAACTAATACAATGTGTATATAACGAATTATAGGGTACAGGCTATCTGCAATAACCATGAGGCTAACCTAGGCAGACAGCTTGACATGAAAAATAATTGCAAATTTGGTACAGGAAGAGAATGAGTAAAATTATATAGTGCAAGAAAAAAAGAAAAAAAAATTACTTAAAAAAAAAAACTAAGTATAAGTTAATAATCAATACTGACAAATACAATAAGAAAAAACAAAAATAAAAAACAAAAAAGAAAATTAGACAAATAGGAAATGGATCAGTTCATTTTAGATTGTTACAATAAATAGAAAAAAGAAAATTTTTAGTAATTAACAAAATTTTGATCTATTAAGATTATCATTTCATAAGTTGGTATAGATAACACTTTTTTATTTTATTTATTTTATTTTTTTTAATTAGAAGAAGAATAAGCCTGCAGTAATTTTTCTTTTAAGGATTTCTTGAACCTATCTTTGCTATATGGTTTTAAGCACTCCTCAACAGAATTCCAAACTTTAGCGCCAGCATATTTTATATTAAATTTTCCATAATTGGTTCTAATTTTTGGTAGGGAAAAAGAAGTTTTAGAAGCAAATCTTGTATTGTAAGAATGTTTCATGCTTACCGAGTGAAAAAATGACTTAAAGTAAATAGGTAAATTTCCAGAATAAAAATCATGCATAAAAACAGCAGTATGAAAGTAGACCAAGTCACAAAGCTTGAGAATTTTTAAATTAATGAAAATAGGATGAGTATGGGCATTGTAGTCAGCAAAGGTCATTAGACGTAGAACTTTCTTTTGGAGAATAAACAAAGGATCAAGTGTTGTGTTATAAGTGTGTCCCCACACTACAATACCATAGGTTAAATAAGGATATATTAAAGAATAATATATGTTAATTAGAATATCCAAATTGACATAATGGCGAGCCTTGGCTATTATTCCAATGCTGCGTTTTATTTTATTTGAAATAAATGAAATATGTGATTTCCAAGTAAGGTGGCTATCAATCATGACACCTAAATATTTAATTTGATACTCCCGCTGAAGAGGTTGATTATCTATCTGAAGCTGAACATCATATAACAATTTCTTTTGAGCTGGATGAAAAATAATAAAATTTGATTTTTCAATATTCAAGGAAAGTTTATTAGCACAAAGCCAGGTGTGCACATCAGATAATTGATTATTAATGATCAATTCTAGAGATTTTAAACTCTTATTAGCATAAAAAAGATTGCTGTCATCAGCAAATAAATGAAAAGAGAATTTATTGGATGATTTAGAGAAATCATTTATATACAAGAGAAAAAGAATGGGTCCAAGAACTGAACCTTGAGGAACACCACAAGATATAGGTAAAATTTCGGAACAGGTGCTTCCAAGAGAAGTAAATTGTCGTCTATTATGGAGGTATGATTCAAACCATTTACCTGCTAACCCACGTATTCCATAATAATCTAGTTTTTGGAGTAAAAGTTGATGATTAACAGTATCAAAAGCTTTGCTAAGGTCAAGAAAAATTCCACAAGAATAGATGTTGTCTTCAATAGCATTTTGTATATTATCTGTTATGGAAAGAACAGCCTGTAAAGTGGAATGCTTTGGTCGAAAACCAAATTGCTTATGAGATAAAACAGCTTCTTTATTGACAAAGTTAATAAGTCTGTCAAACATAAGTTTTTCAAGAATTCTATTGAAAACTGAAAGAAGGGAAATAGGACGGTAGTTATTAACATTGACTTGAGAACCCTTTTTAAACACAGGAATGACCCTAGCTAATTTGAAACTTTCAGGAACAATTCCAGAAGAAAAAGAGTTATCAAAAATACGTTTAAGAGGTTTTGAGATAAGATGTTTAATAGATTTTAAAACTGCAACAGGTATACTGAAGGGCCCAGTGCTCTTTAAAGGGTTCAGTTTATCTATTTCATCCTCTATTTCTTTAAGTGTAACAGGAGTTAGAAAAATGCTGTTAAGTGACTTTTGAGGCAAATAACTCAATGGAGATACATTGCTTTTTGGGACTGAACTAGCAAGATTAGTACCAATATTAGTAAAAAATTCATTAAAATGATTTGCTATACTCTTACAATCAGTTAACTCAACATTATTAGATGTTAGTAATTTAGAAGGCAGATTAGATAATCCATGTTTAAAACCAATAATATCTTTAATTCCTTTCCAAACGTTCTTAATATTAGTTCTATTGGATATAAAATAGTTATTATAATATCGAGTTTTTGATAATTTTATAAGGTGATTAAGCTTAGTTCTGTATATTTTGAATTTATCAAGATAATACAAAGATTTGGTTTTAATATATTTCTTATACAGTTTATTTTTAATTTTAATTGATACTTTAATTCCTTTAGTTATCCATGGTTTACATAATTGCCTTACATCATTTTTACTAAGTTCCCTAATAGGAATATGCTTATTAACTACATTAGACAGTTTGGAATAAAAAATATCAAATAGCATAGAAGCATTAATGGTATGTTCAAATTCTTCAGTCCAATCAATAGCCTTAATTTCATCTAATAAATCAGCTTCATTAAATTTAGAGTAGTCTCTTCTAGATATTTTAATATTTTTTGGAAGAGCTGATAATTTATTTATAATTAGAAAATTTGGAAGATGGTCAGTTAAATCATAAACAATATTACCACTAACAGTATAGTGAGTTAATGAATTGAAGAATATATGATCTATTAGAGAAGCAGAATGATCGGTAATGCGAGTAGGTTGAAGTATATGAGGATTAAATGAATATGATTGAAGAGTGTTAAGGTAATTTTCAGTATCTGAATGGGAAGAGGATTTTAATAGATCAATGTTAAAATCCCCCATGATTACCAAAATTTGTTTTCTCTATTAATTTTATCAAATGAACTTTCAAGATAATTAAAAAATACATCAAAGTTACTATGAGGATGCCTATAGATAACCCCACACACAATATTATGATGTAGATCACTTTCTACTTCAATCCATAGAGACTCAAATTCAGATTTAATAGAGCAAGAAAGATCACTTCTAAGGGAAGAAGATAATTTGTCAGAAACATAGAAAGCTGCACCACCTGCATGAGATAAGGTGGGCTGAGAAAAGAATTTATAACCATTAATAAAGTTATTAAATGGAATTCCAGGTGTGCTTTTAAGTCTGGTTTCAGTAAGACCAATAACAGAAAAATTATGATTTAGTTCCGAAAGCATATGTATAAAATTGTCAATGTTGGCATTTAGACTTCTGATGTTGGAGTGCAAAACCGAAAAACATTTACCAGAAATGCTACTTTCAATTTCGAGGTTTTCTGAAAAATCTTGGGTAGAATAATACTTAAAATTAGATTGAGTTGGAAGGTGAGAGTCAGGATCTAAATTATTCAAATCATATATATCATTAAATGAACTCAAGTGTTGTAATAAATCAGTTGAATGACACATAGAAAGTTGAACATCTAAGATTACTTAGCTTCATTCGTATAAGTTATCAATGTCTAGATCATTGGAGATCGTGACCACAGGACTAGATCCATCCTTCCTCAGCGATATTCTACCATTATTAGTCCATATATATTTATGCTTTAGTTCTCTTCTTGCCTTGAGACATCGGTTGAATAGCATTTGGTTATGACGCGTCAGGCTCTCTGCAAGGTATATTTTCTGTGTTGGAAACCTTACAAGACCAATATCTCGGGTCGACTTGTCACGTAGATATTTTCTAGCTTGGTATAATTCATCACGAAGTTCGCGTCGTACGAATTTAACTATGATTGCAGGATCATAGTTCTTGTTTTTCTGTCCAGCTAAACGGTGGCTCACAGAAATATCATCTACTTCAATATTAACATCCACAAGATCACCAATTTTACGGACAATTTCGCTAGTGTCTTCATCGTCACTGACAGGAATCCCTCGAATTTCCAGGCAGTCCCGTCTTGAGTACTGACCAAGATTATTGCATTCCTCCTTAATTTGACTTAGTTCGTTTGATAGACGATGAAGTTGAGTAGATAAACAAGTATTTTCCATCTTGATTTGATGATTTTCAAGCTCGATCTTCTTCATTTTGGTATCAAACTCATCGTATTTCTTGCTTAGAAAATCAAGTGATCGTTCAAATTCTTCTAACTTTGAGACTTTCGCTTTAAGTTCGCGAAGGTCGCTAATTATTGGGCTTAATTTCTCATCAAGTAACTTAGAAAATGTGTTTATAGATTCTTGATCCATCAGAAAAGTAATTAAACAAAAAAAAGCTAAAGAAAATATCAAATTTAGAAAACCAAAACACTAAATTTGAAGAGCGCGGGAATCGACATCCTCCTTCCTCGACCGCTGACCAGAAAAAAGTTAAAGTTAACAACTGCTTTTATCACTATTTCCCTTTTACAAATTTACTTGGTTTTCATCTCAGGTTCTGTAGTTGGCAAAGCAAGTCTCACGTTTTCCATCATTCTTCTCGACCTGCTGCTGATTTGGCTGCTGTAATGGTCACGTGACTACTCCAGCAGGTCACGTGATGCCTAAGGATGGAATGGTATCCATCATTTGACCAAAGCAATTCCTTGTCAATAAGATAAAGTGCACTCGTATTCTTAGTGCTGAATTGTATTGAATGCCTTCATTGTACTAGAGTAACATTGGTAGCCTCTCACCACTGTGGTCCTGGTTCGAGCCCTGGCTCAGACTGGATCTTATGTGAGTTGAGTTTGTTTGTTGTGTTGTTCTCTCCCTTGCCACGAAGGTTTTCTTCCCTCCGTAAAAAGCAATATGTGAGTTGAGTGTTGTATGTTGTAAATATAGAATGTAGTGGTAGTGCGTGTGGAGGGAACCTCACGGAAGAGCCACGCATGGGGAGTGGTGGTTGTAAAGATAGATAGATAATAGATAGATAGATAGATAGATAGATAGATAGATAGATAGATAGATAGATAGATAGATAGATAGATAGATAGATAGATAGATAGATAGATTCATGGGGCCCTAATGTAACTTGACACGCTCCCTTTTGTAACATTTGATCCCTTTTGTAACTCATTGCGGTTACAAAAGGGATCGCGATCCCTAATGTAACTTCAAGAGTTCCCTAATGTAACCTGATGTTCCCCAATGTAACCTGACACGTTCCCTAATGTAACCGGAGGTTCCCTTTTGTAACTCAAGGCGTTCCCTTATGTAACTCCACATTCGCCTTCAATTTTCTGTCATTTCTTTTTATTTATTTCATATAATAAAGGTGATATGGTAAATCGAGATGCTTTTTGAAGAGTATTACCATGGCTGTTCACCTTCTGAGAAAGGTTTTTGGGGGTAAAAATCGATTATAAAAAGTGTACTAAAACCAGTTACTTCGATAGTTCCCTTATGTAACTTCATATTTGGCTTCAATTTTTTGTCATTCTTCTTTATTCTTTTTAAATAAATAGTGCAATATGGTGGATCAGAATGCTTAGAGAACACCATTATCGTATTGTTTTTTTTTTAGGAAATGTTTTTCCGGGATTAAAATCGATTTAAAAAATAATATTACAACCACTCGCTGTAATAGTTGCCTAATGTAACCTTTTACTAAGTCTTGTGTTGATATGATGTTCTTTGAAACTGATAACAAATATCTTACACTAATTGCCCATGCACAGAGTTTTGACTAAAAACTACAATATTTTTTATCGAAATAAATACAGCCACAAAGTAGTTTGGTCTCTATGGTACTTCTTAACTAAGTTTTACATTACTTTAGAAGTCGTTATTAGTGCTGGTGATACCCAGTGTTCAGTGGTGTTTTGTTTGCTTGACGTTTAATGGTATTTTTACACAGTGCAATGCAACAAACGATTGAAGTAGTGCAAGTAACTTCAGCTATACTTATTATAGTTATGGCCTTTATGTTATCATCAAAATTTCAATGGCGTTTAAGTTGCTGACACACGGTGCAACATTGCACTCATCAGCAAGCAATAAATTTGAATCGGAGTTACATTGGAATAAAATCATGCAACATCGCTTGTGTCAGCCTGCTATGTTAAGATATTTAGTCCGTAGTCATAAATTTGGTGCAAGCTGTTTCGCTTTAAATTTCAAAATGTTGCAGGTAATGTTGCAGACATGTTCACATGATGAAATTTGTAGAGCGCGATTCAACTTCAGATTTGTTGCATGCAACGTTGCGTGCAACAAGTTTGTGGAAGACACACGCTACGACACACCTTTTGCGTGCAATGTTGCATGCAATGTTTCACCGTGTGTCAGCACCATAACTGCCGTGAGTATGTAAAGCAAGGTTATTTAGCAAAATGTGTTAAGATTCAAAACTCACGACTGTGTCAAACATCCTTCGTTTTGTTAGTCATATAAAAGCTATGAGGCTCTTACTTAAATGCGCTAATGCAATAATGAAACGATTTAAACGAATGCAATGATAAAAATAATGAACGAAGTAGTTTGAACTCTATCGTACGTCTTAACTATGTTTTACGTTACTTTAGAAGTCGTCATTAGTGCTGATGACACACAGTGTTCGATTGTTTTTTGTTTTCCCTTGAAGTTTAATGGTATTTTTACACAGTGCAATGCAACAAACGATTGAAGTAGTGCAAGTAACTTCAGCTATACTTATTATAGTTATGGCCTTTATGTTATCATCAAGATTTCAATGGCGTTTAAGTTGCTGACACACGGTGCAACATTGCACGCAACATTGCAAGCAACAAATTTGAATCGGAGTGACATTGCAACAATATCATGCAACATCGCTTGTGTCAGCCTGCTTATGCTAAGATATTTGGTCAGCAGTTATAAATTTGGTGCAAGCTGATTGGCTGGAAATTTCAAAATGTTGCAGACATGTTCACATGATGACATTTGTTGCGCACAATGTTGCAACAGCAGAGCGCGATTCAACTTCAGAATTGTTGCATGTAATATTGCGTGCAACAACATGGGGTTGACACGCTGCATGCTGTTGCGTACAATGTTGCACCGTGTGTCAGCATCTTGACTGCCTTGAGTTTGTAAAGTAAGGTTATTTAGTCAAATGTTTTAAAATTCAAAAATCACGACTATGTAGCTCATCCTCCGTTTTCTTTCATATAAAAGTGATGAGCCTCTTACGTAAATGCGCAAATGCACTGATGAAACGATTTAAACAAATGCAATAATAAAAATGACGAACTAATGTTATTATTAGAAGTAGCTGTACAGCTGTTACAGATTAAAGATTACAAACACATCACAGCAAAAACGTGCGAATTATGTATCTAAATGCTGACGGATAAAACAAGGGAGAAACGCCATATTCTGCAAAACAAAACACTATTTCACACTCTTACAAACTATCTAACAAGTTGGTGATGCGCATATTAGAATTCTACGTCAAAAAGTCTTACAAAAACGTCTTGTAGAAGAAGCTATAATTTCGGTGTTTTTCGCCGATGTTCCCTTTTGTAACATTTTAATGTTGGAGATTAAAAATTCAAAACAAGCAAATTAGCGAAAGCAACTCAATTGTGTATTAGGATTCACCGAATTGATTCTATTCATTGCAAGAGATTAAGTTTCGCGAACAAAATGGAACCTGGAGAAAACTTTATTCCAACTTAACCCTAACTTTCCCATTTGTAACTTGAACGCCATTTTACAGGGGTACATATAAAAAATCATAACTTCCTAGAATTATGTTATTTTATCCTCCACTTTTGGTGTAGTGTGCGGAAGAAACCTCTTATCAACTGGTATAAAATCCATTCCTATCCTCAATGTTTGTAAGAAGTTATCATTATCCGCTTGGAATGGTTAGATTTGCTCAAAACAGCTACTTTTCGGTTTCGCACATTTCGACAACTTTGGCCAAGAAAATCCTTCTAACTTAAAATCTACTTAATATTTTTGCATGAAATTTTGAGGACATCTAGTACAGATATCTAGACTGTATGTGCTTGAATTTAGTAGCACTACATTAAAACGGTGGAAAGATATTGCAATTTGTCATGAAGATGCACGTTTTTTGATCATTTTGAAATTTCTTCAAACCCTAGGACCTAGTGAAGTTCATACGAACTTACTTGAAATTTTCGTCCCGATTTCCTAATGAAACTGAAATACTGAGTGGATGTTTGGGGGCATCAGTAGACAGTGTTAAGCATGATCTAACCTGATTTCGTATCATATTGGGTTTTTGATCGATTAAGAAACCGCAGAATCCACGACCATGTTCCCTAATGTAACATAGCTAGGTTTGTGAAGTTCGTAAAATTTGAAAACAAAAGCAATGAAAGAGTGACTCCTAGGGAGGAGAAACAGCATCAATATCTGTCAATCCACTGTATTTGGATTGAAATAGCACGTTTTTAAGAGTACGAAAAATGCTATCTATTATTAGGTTACACTAGGGCCATCCATGAATCTAAAGATAGATAGATAGATAGATAGATAGATAGATAGAAAGATAGATAGATAGATAGATAGATAGATAGATAGATAGATAGATAGATAGATAGATAGATAGATAGATAGATAGATAGTTAGATTCATGGGGCCCTAATGTAACTTGACACGCTCCCTTTTGTAACATTTGATCCCTTTTGTAACTCATTACGGTTACAAAAGGGATCGCGATCCCTAATGTAACCTCACGAGTTCCCTAATGTAACTTGATGTTCCCCAATGTAACCTGACACGCTCCCTAATGTAACCGGAGGTTCCCTTTTGTAACTCAAGGCGTTCCCTTATGTAACCCCACATTCACATTCAATTTTCTTTCATTTCTTTTATATATTTCAAATAAAAAAGGTGATATGGTAAATCGCAATGCTTTTTGAACAGTATTATCATAGTTGTTCACTTTCTGAGAAAGTTTTTTGGAGATAAAAATCGATTATAAAAAGAGTACTAAAACCAGTTACTTCGATAGTTCCCTTATGTAACTCTATATTTTCATTCAATTTTTTGTCATTCCTCTTTATTCTTTTTAAATAAACAGTGCAATATGGTGGATCGGAATGCTTAGAGAACACCATTATCGTACTGTTTTCTTTTTAGGAAATGTTTTTCCGGGATTAAAATCGAATTAAAAAATAATATTACAACCACTCGCTGTAATAGTTGCCTAATGTAACCTTTTACTAAGTCTTGTGTTGATATGATGTTCTTTGAAACTGATAACAAATATCTTACACCAATTGCCCATGCGCAGAGTTTGACTAAAAACTACAATATTTTTTATTAAAATAAATACAGCTACAAAGTAGTTTGGCCTCTATCGTACTTTTTAACTAAGTTTTACATTACTTTAGAAGTCGTTATTAGTGCTAGTGCAACATTGCACTCAAAATCAGCAAGCAGCAAATTTGAATCGGAGTGACATTGGAATAAAATCATGCAACATCGCATGTGTCAGCCTGCTATGTTAAGATATTTGGTCCGCAGTCATAAATTAGGTACAAGCTGTTTCGCTTTCAATTTCAAAATGTTGCAGGTAATGTTGCAGACATGTTCACATGATGACATTTGTAGAGCGCGATTCAACTTCAGATTTGTTTGTGGTAGACACACGCTACGACAGTCCTTTTGCGTGCAATGTTGCATGCAATGTTTCACCGTGTGTCAGCACCATAACTGCCGTGAGTTTGTAAAGCAAGGTTATTTAGCAAAAATGTTTTAAGATTCAAAACTCACGACTGTGTCAAACATCCTTCGTTTTGTTAGTCATATAAAAGCGATCAGGCTCTTACGTAAATGCGCTAATGCAATAATGAAACGATTTAAACGAATGCAATGATAAAAATAATGAACAAAGTAGTTTGAACTCTATCGTACGTTTTAACTATGTCGTTATTAGTGCTGGTGATACCCAGTGTTCGATTGTTTTTTGTTCCCTTGAAGTTTAATGGTATTTTTACACAGTGCAATGCAACAAACGATTGAAGTAGTGCAAGTAACTTCAGCTATACTTATTATAGTTATGGCCTTTATGTTATCATCAAGATTTCAATGGCGTTTAAGTTGCTGACACACGGTGCAACATTGCACGCAACATTGCAAGCAACAAATTTGAATCGGAGTGACATTGCAACAATATCATGCAACATCGCTTGTGTCAGCCTGCTATGCTAAGATATTTGGTCAGCAGTTATAAATTTGGTGCAAGCTGATTGGCTGGAAATTTCAAAATGTTGCAGACATGTTCACATGATGACATTTGTTGCGCACAATGTTGCAACAGCAGAGCGCGATTCAACTTCAGAATTGTTGCATGTAACATTGCGTGCAACAACATGGGGTAGACACGCTGCAGCAGTGCTGTTGCGTGCAATGTTGCACCGTGTGTCAGCACCTTGACTGCCTTGAGTTTGTAAAGTAAGGTTATTTAGTCAAATGTTTTAAAATTCAAAAATCACGACTATGTAGCTCATCCTCCGTTTTCTTTCATATAAAAGCGATGAGCCTCTTACGTAAATGCGCAAATGCACTGATGAAACGATTTAAACGAATGCAATAATAAAAATGACGAACTAATGTTATTATTAGAAGTAACTGTACAGCTGTTACAGATTAAAGATTACAAACATATGACAGCAAAAACGTGCGAATAATGTATCTAAATGCTGACGGATAAAACAAGGGAGAAACGCCGTATTCTGAAAAACAAAACACTATTTTACACTCTTACAAACTATCTAACAAGTTGGTGATGCGCATATTAGAATTCTACATCAAAAAGTCTTACAAAAAAGTCTTGTAGAAGAAGCTATAATTTCGGTGTTTTTCGCCGATGTTCCCTTTTGTAACATTTTAATGTTGGAGATTAAAAATTCAAAACAAGCAAATTAGCGAAAGCAACTCAATTGTGTATTAGGATTCACCGAATTGTTTCTATTCATGGCAAGAGATTCAGTTCCGCGAACAAAATGGAACCTGGAAAACACTTTATTCCAACTTAACCCTAACTTTCCCATTTGTAACTTGAACGCCATTTTACTTAGGTTCATATAAAAAATCATAACTTCCTAGAATTATGTTATTTTATCCTCCACTTTTGGTGTAGTGTGCGGAAGAAACCTCTTATCAACTGGTATAAAATCCATTCCTATCCGCAATGTTTGTAAGAAGTTATCATTATCCGCTTGGAATGGTTAGATTTGCTCCAAACAGCTACTTTTCGGTTACGCACATTTCAACAACTTTGGCCAAGAAAATCCTTCTAACTTAAAATCTACTTACTATTTTTGCATGAACTTTTGAGGACATCTAGTACAGGTATCTAGACTGTATGTGCTTGAATTTAGTAGCACTACATTAATACGGTGGAAAGATATTGCAATTTGTCATGAAGATGCCCGTTTTTTGATCATTTTGAAATTTCTTCAAACCCTAGGACCTAGTGAAGTTCATACGAACTTACTTGAAATTTTCGTCCCGATTTCCTAATGAAACTGAAATACTGAGTGGATGTTTGGGGGCATCAGTAGACAGTGTTAAGCATGATCTAACATGATTTCGTATCATATTGGGTTTTTGATCGATTAAGAAACCGCAGAATCCACGACCATGTTCCCTAATGTAACATAGCTAGGTTTGTGAAGTTCGTAAAATTTGAAAACAAAAGCAATGAAAGAGTGACTCCTAGGGAGGAGAAACAGCATCAATATCTGTCAATCCACTGTATTTGGATTGAAATAGCACGTTTTTAAGAGTACGAAAAATGCTATCTATTATTAGGTTACACTAGGGCCATCCATGAATCTTAAGATAGATAGATAGATAGATAGATAGATAGATAGATAGATAGATAGATAGATAGATAGATAGATAGTTAGATTCATGGGGCCCTAATGTAACTTGACACGCTCCCTTTTGTAACATTTGATCCCTTTTGTAACTCATTGCGGTTACAAAAGGGATCGCGATCCCTAATGTAACCTCAAGAGTTCCCTATTGTAACTTGATGTTCCCCAATGTAACCTGACACGTTCCCTAATGTAACCGGAGGTTCCCTTTCGTAACTCAAGGCGTTCCCTTATGTAACTCCACATTCGCCTTCAATTTTCTGTCATTTCTTTTTATTTATTTCATATAATAAAGGTGATATTGTAAATCGAGATGCTTTTTGAAGAGTATTACCATGGCTGTTCACCTTCTGAGAAAGGTTTTTGGGGGTAAAAATCGATTATAAAAAGTGTACTAAAACCAGTTACTTCGATAGTTCCCTTATGTAACTTCATATTTGGCTTCAATTTTTTGTCATTCCTCTTATTCTTTTAAATAAACAGTGCAATATGGTGGATCAGAATGCTTAGAGAACACCATTATCGTACTGTTTTCTTTTTAGGAAATGTTTTTCCGGGATTAAAATCGATTTAAAAAATAATATTACAACCACTCGCTGTAATAGTTGCCTAATGTAACCTTTTACTAAGTCTTGTGTTGATATGATGTTCTTTGAAACTGATAACAAATATCTTACACTAATTGCCCATGCACAGAGTTTTGACTAAAAACTACAATATTTTTTATCGAAATAAATACAGCCACAAAGTAGTTTGGCCTCTATCGTACTTCTTAACTAAGTTTTACATTACTTTAGAAGTCGTTATTAGAGCTGGTGATACCCACTGTTCAGTTGTGTTTTGTTTGCTTGACGTTTAATGGTATTCTTACACAGTGCAATGCAACGAACGATTGAAGTAGTGCAAGTAGCTTCAGCTATACTTATTATAGTTATGGCCTTTATGTTATTATCAAGTTTTCAATGGCGTTTAAGTTGCTGACACACGGTGCAACATTGCACTCATCAGCAAGCAATAAATTTGAATCGGAGTGACATTGGAATAAAATCATGCAACATCGCTTGTGTCAGCCTGCTATGTTAAGATATTTGGTCCGCAGTCATAAATTTGGTGCAAGCTGTTTCGCTTTAAATTTCAAAATGTTGCAGGTAATGTTGCAGACATGTTCACATGATGAAATTTGTAGAGCGCGATTCAACTTCAGATTTGTTGCATGCAACGTTGCGTGCAACAAGTTTGTGGTAGACACACGCTACGACAGTCCTTTTGCGTGTAATGTTGCATGCAATGTTTCACCGTGTGTCAGCACCATAACTGCCGTGAGTTTGTAAAGTGAGGTTATTTAGCAAAATGTGTTAAGATTCAAAACTCACGACTGTGTCAAACATCCTTCGTTTTGTTAGTCATATAAAAGCTATGAGGCTCTTACGTAAATGCGCTAATGCAATAATGAAACGATTTAAACGAATGCAATGATAAAAATAATGAACGAAGTAGTTTGAACTCTATCGTACGTCTTAACTATGTTTTACGTAACTTTAGAAGTCGTCATTAGTGCTGATGACACACAGTGTTCGGTTGTTTTTTGTTTCCTTGAAGTTTGATGGTATTTTTACACAGTGCAATGCAACAAACGATTGAATTAGTGCAAGTAACTTCAGCTATACTTATTATAGTTATGGCCTTTATGTTATCATCAAGATTTCAATGGCGTTTAAGTTGCTGACACACGGTGCAACATTGCACGCAACATTGCAAGCAACAAATTTGAATCAGAGTGACACACATTGCAACAATATCATGCAACATCGCTTGTGTCAGCCTGCTATGCTAAGATATTTGGTCCGCACTCATAAATTTGGTGCAAGCTGATTGGCTGGAAATTTCAAAATGTTGCAGACATGTTCACATGATGACATTTGTTGCGCACAATGTTGCAACAGCAGAGCGCGATTCAACTTCAGAATTGTTGCATGTAACATTGCGTGCAACAACATGGGGTAGACACGCTGCAGCAGTGCTGTTGCGTGCAATGTTGCACCGTGTGTCAGCACCTTGACTGCCTTGAGTTTGTAAAGTAAGGTTATTTAGTCAAATGTTTTAAAATTCAAAAATCACGACTATGTAGCTCATCCTCCGTTTTCTTTCATATAAAAGCGATGAGCCTCTTACGTAAATGCGCAAATGCACTGATGAAACGATTTAAACGAATGCAATGATAAAAATGATGAACTAATGTTATTATTAGAAGTAGCTGTACAGCTGTTACAGATAAAAGATTACTAACACATGAAAGCAAAAACGTGCGAATAATGTATCTAAATGCTTACAGATAAAACAAGGGAGAAACGCCGTATTCCCAAAAACAAGGCAACATTCTACACTCTTACCAACTATCTAACAAGTTGGTAATGCGCATATTAGAATTCTACATCAAAAAGTCTTACAAAAAAGTCTTGTAGAAGAAGCTATAATTTCGGTGTTTTTCGCCGATGTTCCCTTTTGTAACATTTTAATGTTGGAGATTAAAAATTCAAAACAAGCAAATTAGCGAAAGCGACTTAATTGTGTATTAGGATTCACCGAATTGATTCTATTCATGGCAAGAGATTCAGTTCCGCGAACAAAATGGAACCTGGAGATAACTTTATTCCAACTTAACCCTAACTTTCCCATTTGTAACTTGAGCGGCATTTTACAGGGGTACATATAAAAAATCATAACTTCCTAGAATTATGTTATTTTATCCTCCACTTTTGGTGTAGTGTGCGGAAGAAACCTCTTATCAACTGGTATAAAATCCATTCCTATCCGCAATGTTTGTAAGAAGTTATCATTATCCGCTTGGAATGGTTAGATTTGCTCCAAACAGCTAGTTTTCGGTTACGCACATTTCAACAACTTTGGCCAAGAAAATCCTTCTAACTCAAAATCTACTTACTATTTTTGCATGAAATTTTGAGGACATCTAGTACAGGTATCTAGACTGTATGTGCTTGAATTTAGTAGCACTACATTAATACGGTGGAAAGATATTGCAATTTGTCATGAAGATGCACGTTTTTTGATCATTTTGAAATTTCTTCAAACCCTAGGACCTAGTGAAGTTTATACGAACTTACTTGAAATTTTCGTCCCGATTTCCTAATGACACTTAAATACTGAGTGGATGTTTGGGGGCATCAGTAGACAGTGTTAAGCATCATCTAACCTGAATTCCTATCATATTGGGTTTTTGATCGATTAAGAAACCGCAGAATCCACGACCATGTTCCCTAATGTAACATAGCTAGGTTTGTGAAGTTCGTAAAATTTGAAAACGAAAGCAATGAAAGAGTGACTCCTAGGGAGGAGAAACAGCATCAATATCTGTCAATCCACTGTATTTGGATTGAAATAGCACGTTTTTAAGAGTACGAAAAATGCTATCTATTATTAGGTTACACTAGGGCCATCCATGAATCTAAAGATAGATAGATAGATAGATAGATAGATAGATAGATAGATAGATAGATAGATAGATAGATAGATAGATAGATACTTTATTAACGTGTCAAGAAAATAACTAGCTGAGGGAAAACCCTCTACTAATAGGGGACACCTACGGTATAATAATAAAATAAAATCATAAGATATACAATGATATTAATTAAGACTAAAAATTAATTCAATAAAGTACTAAAACATTATTTTACAATTATAAAATATGAAATATAAATATTCTAATGTTTGATAATAATGTAATAAAATCCTAATCAGCCTTTCAACTATTACATAAAAAACACCCTCTACATCCGTTGTCAATTAAAGATGTAAAATTTTTTTTTACGGATGCGATTTTTAAAATCACCTAAGGATTTGCTTAATCTGTCTTTTTTGTCTAATTTGCTCCAAAGTATGAGAACTAGATATCTAAGGGAATGCTTACCAAACGTGACTGTGTTAAATCTCGGTATAAGAAAATCTGAGTTTCTAAGGCTGTAACAAGAATCACGCGGGTTTGAACATGTTAGTAATAGCTTCGGAACACATCTTGGTGTGTTTAACTTTATACATCAGAATACAAATGACTACAAAATATAATCTAATTTAATTTAATCTAATTTATATAAGATAGTTAACAGTAATTTACTGTTTTATCTTACTTTATTCTGTAAACAAAATGAATATGTTTGAGTTTTCATTTGTGTACTCCAACAAAACAATAAAATGGTAAAAGATCTTAGCTTGTGTGATCTTTTAGCTCGTAATACTAGTCTTTTGAAAACCATCCCTTCTCAGGTGAGTAAGCGTTACTTGGCGGGCTATATTTCAGTAGTATCGCACCGACCCAGGAATCTTGTCTCAACAGGTTATTTGCATGTGATGTGAAAGCAAAGACCACAAGACGACTCATGATATAGTCTCGAGTATAGTTTTATTAATGATATTGGATCATTCACTGACCTACTAACAACATGATCACTAGTTACTTTTAACAAGACTTGTAAACCAACTAGTAACTGCTAGTCACACACTATTGAAAAGGTTGTGAAAAACGCTTAAACCTCTCTTCATAATAATCTATTTGTAATGTCACGCCATTTCTGTTACGACATACAGGTCAATACTAAACAGGCGTCGGCAAAATAGTCCAAGTGAAATCAGAACTTTGATATTTTGGTTTCTTCATATAACAGTGTGGTCTAAATTCATTGTTGCGTGACTACTGATTAACTGTATTGCTTTACAAATTTAAGTCGTGTGAGTCTACAAGATCAACATGAGCCCAGCCAGTACACCAACAAGAACAGTGTGGAAGTTCACCATGACACCAACACAACCTGATGATTCCAAAGAAAATAAACAGAAATTTTTCAAAAAATATCTATAACGATTAATCGTTTTTCGCAGGCTTAGTATTCGTGCCGAATAGTCCATAGCCAATTACCCTGCAGAAATTCTGCCATGGAAGTGTCGTTGTATTTACTTCAATATGGAGAAGACAATAGATATAGACAGGAAAATACGTAATGCGTGACTGTCATGAAAGCCAAGGTTGACTCACCGCATGTTACATATCACATGTATACTGCTTGCATGATATCTGCTGTGTCGGCTGGATGGCCTACCTGCCCAGTTCTCAATAGCATTTGTTTATCTTTGTTTCAGCTTGTGGAGGAGAGTTGACAGGGAATACTGGAACATTTTCAAGCCCTAATTACCCATCACATTACTCTAACAGAATAGTAAGTAGTTCACAGCAATAAATAGACATTATATGGGTATGAGACTAGTCTTATTCGTTTTTTCCTTTTTAGGTCTGTGACTGGGAGATCCAGGCGGAGCCAGACATCCAACAGATTCTCATAACATTCGAGGATTTTGCCATCGATGACTCCCCCCTTACATGTTCCTATGACTATCTCTTAATCCTCGACTCTCAACACCGACAACAAGTAGGGAAGTACTGTGGCATGACTAAACCACTGCCCATAAAGATCGCAGGCAATGCAGCCAATATTCGTTTCCAGGCTTCTCACTTAAGCTCTGCGCGTGGTTTTAAGGCTCATTATACAACACTGTAACTAGGCAAGAACTGTTTTGACCTGTAATTTTAATTGATCTGGAAACGCTGAATAAAATAATGAATTATCCATGTTTTGTGTATTTTACTGAATACTGATTACTTTTAATAAAAGCTGACTGCCAGGGCCGCCACGTCCCAAGTATGACAAAATCAACTTCCGTGTTAAAATTAAGTGAAAGCTAATACTTACTCACATAAAGTGTTTTATACGTCATCCTAGTTCTTCAGTAGTGATTTCGAACGCGATTTTTAAAAAAATGAATTCCCTTCCCCGTTGTATGAGAAGACAAGTCGCTAAAATGGCTCGAACCACTACTAAAGAACTAGGATGACGTATAAAACACTTCATGTGAGTAAGTATTAGCTTTCATTTATTTTATTTATTTTCAATTTTCATTTTTGTTAAACCACAGGCAACCCAAGCTCTCTATAGTTGCTGCAAGTTCGTAACTACAGCTAGATCCAATTGAATCTCACAGATTTATTGGTAAACTATTCCTTCGTGCTCATGTGAAGCCAATTCCTCATCGTGTTCGTATTTACTGAGAACAAGGCTATATTGCTCTTAGAGCAATGATGTTTCGGCCTGCTAACTAGTTTCAGGGGTGTGCGGTTTTCACTTTTTGGGTCAAGTGGCTTTGTTTTACTTTTAAAAAGACTTACATTTTTAACAGTTCCGAGCGCAATCCAATCACGACAGACAGACAGTGAGTAATGTTTAGGAGTTCTATTTTTAGCTTTCTCCATGGGAAAAAATGAACTCATACACGTAAATGGTTGGCACCTAAAACGGAATATGATATAGATTGCTTATTGTATAAATATAAAAAATCTCCATAAAAAGAACCTCGAAGTATTCTATCAAAAATAGAGTGATTATATTAGTCAGATTGTTGACTAAGTTTTTTGTCATTCAAGCACTCGAACTACACGTGGTCGAAGGATCTCTCGTTCGTGAAACCACAACTTTTATCTGCATCTGTAATTTTTTCTTTATTCACTTGAAGAAATAGCAGGTACTTGAGTAAGACAATGTCCAAATGCTTTACTGTACATTGTTGGTCGCAAATGCCGAAATATCTATCTCGCATTGTTTGTTGGAGTGCAAGCATGCACACACACGAGTCTTTTTAAATACATACGTTTCGACAAGGATGTCAAACAATAAATTGTTATTTGAATAAAACAATAATTGAGCTATTGAGCTTATGACCTTAGCGAATCACGGATCATGTATACACTTATTTCAATGAAGTTAGTCACCAGAAAAAGCTACAAAGCTGAGACCAACAAGGATTATGGGTAGATATATTTCTACATGTTTTAACCGCTTGGTAACTGTTGATGGAATTGAGATCTTCTATCAGGTACGAGTTCACCTCCTCTGAGCATCCTCAACTACTGCAGTTTGTGTCAAAAGCTTCACTTGTTGGATATAAAACATTTCCCCATGATTCTCAGCGATCACAGCTTTCTAGGTTTTTGGTGACTAACGTTATTGAAATAAGTATATAAATAAAACGAAAGGTATACAGGACGTCATAAAAACACTTGTTGATAACGATAGGTGGAAAGATTATTGTTAAGTATTGTAAACAGATCTTGAATATACTTACCTTAAGAGAACTTCATTCGTTATTTATGAAGTAATAAGAAAGCCGAATGTGATTCGATACGATAGAAAAAAATGACAGCTGATTGACAGCTTCACAGAATATTATGGGTTACCCAAACTGATCTTAGTAGCGTTTCGGCCTGAGGGCCGAAACAAAAACGGTTCGTAGTGGAGACCAGTGATAGCGAATTCGGGTCGGCAGCTCCCTACCTTGTTGGAATTTTTTTCTTAGGGAGCGGTCATTAATTATTGGGGGGGGGGGGGGGGGGGGGGGGGGGGGGGGGGAGGGCCGGTAAATTTATGGGGAGGGCTGCGATTTTTTGGGCCCTCCATTAGGGAGGGCCAAAAAATTTTGGGCGCATGCTAGAGGGAGGGTCGCAATTTTCTGGGCCCCCATATAATCTACAAAAACCTCCTGTTCAATATGTATCCCACCTATAAGCTAGTTACAGAGTATAAGCCTCTGACTTTTTTGGTATGCAGACAAATTCTATTGATTTTATCAAAAACATTATTAATGAGTAATAACACGCCAAACCATTTTTTCTTTGTATGTATGTTTTGTTCTACACACTATAAACTCGCAAAAATGTAAAAATATCTATGATTGAGCTGCGATTGTTGTACTTTCATTGCTGCTACCATTATCAACATCAACACTATCATGACCATCTATTAAAGTGAACATCTAAATCCACATTCTTCGCCTTGATTATCAGGATTATTGTAATCAACATCATCATCATCACGTAAAACATTATCATAATTACCATAACCTAAATCATAACTATTTTTATAAATAGGTATAAATATTGACACGTAAATTGTCTTTATTATATAATTAACTATGAAATATCTATTTTTCTCTATTTCGAAAAATTGATATCTTCACACGTGAAAATAACACCATTGCGATGGCTATTCAAAAATACACGAAAAGAATTGCCTGAAAAGGACAAAACATACTTCATTGATAATTATATAATAAACAGAATATTACATGGGCGCTTGGAGATACGCAATTTATCTTCTCGTGTTGAAAATCTCTCACTCGTTCGCTGCGCTCACTTGTGAGAGATCTTTTCAACACTCGAAGATAAATTTCGTATCCCAGCGCAACCATGTAATATCCTCTATTTATTATTATTATCATTATAAATTGCTCTCATCATCAATGCTGACATCATCACCATCATCGTCGTCGTCATCATCAACATCATCATCATCACCATCATCATCACTATCATCATTATTATCATCATGATTATCATAATCTAACCCTTGCTCTTCATCATCATTATCTACATAGTTTTTTCAACATTTATATCTTGATTCAACAGCATGCGTAAATGTTGTTTTGCTCTTTCATCCAGGTGAGGTGATGATTTAGATATAAGGGCTACTGCCCATTTTCTCTCTCTTTTACCAAGTTTCATGATAATTGGATCCTGCAAATCTTGATGAGTACAAACATCGTCTCCTTGAACTGATGGGGCTATTTTCTTAAGTATTTGCACAGTTCTAGCATTTTTTCTAGCTGCGTTCCTTTTTTTTTTTTTTTTGTTTTTCGATTGTTCTGTTTTTGTGCTCGCGATTTTCTCTTCATTGCGAAGAAGTTGAAACGAAATACCGATGTGCAATCATCCAAAAGCTTGATAAGTCGGTTTTGTAACAAACTCATTTCTTCTTGCAAAGTTTTTGAGGATGTAATGATCCGTTCATCAAAGCCGTGTGCAGTTTTTTGTCCTGTCAGAATTCTACCCGACCAGTGAATGGTACTTCGTAAATGTTCTTTGAGGACGTTCTTAAGAGTAGTTAGTGATTCTTTGATACTTTTTATATGTTCTAAGTTCTGTTTGATAGAGTGTGAGTCATGTGGTTTGAGAAGTACGTGGTTGAAAAACGGCTAGTAGCACAATACTTAGAACATCTTCATCATCTGGAGCAAAGGAAAAAAAAGAGGGCAGAGACCAGAGAACTTACAAGGAAGGAAGAAAAGAAGAAATGTTTCAACGACTTTAATTGGAAGGTTTATACAGGGATGGAAGTCTGAAAAAATTAAAGGTGTCAGTACTCGACATGTATATAGAAAACAAGCGATTAAAATCTCCAGGGGAGCAAAAAAAAAAAAACCGAAAAGGTGGATGCTGTGACAATGGATATTGCTTGGTCACTTTTGCCAACTCAACAGCCTACTAAACAATAGATTTTACGAGACTGACGACAGTGATGATGATGACCAAGATGAGGATGATGATATAGTGGTTGAAGAGATTGGAAGCGATGAAGATGATCTTTCATCATTATCCTCTTCAGACACTGAAGATGAATTGCATCAAGAAGAAGAACAAATTGCTAGTCTGTTGAACACCACAAGATCAGGAAGAGTTTGCAGAACTTGGAGGGAGAGAGCAAGTGTTGTTGACTAAATTTTTTTGGCATAAGAACTAACTAAAACTATTAAGTATTTTTACTATACTTTTCCATCATAACATTTTCAAACCGATGTATTTTATAAAGAATAAGTGCCTCGCAAGCAACACCACATATCAATCTAACTGCTATGTATGCTTATAGTTTGCAACGTTCCAGATTTATATACAAAAATTAAAGCTATTTATAGGAGGGGGAGGGCTGTAATTTTTTTGGCTGTCTTGTCAGAGGGGGCCAAAATTTTTAGGCTCAAATTCTATGTGGAGCCAAAATTTTTGATCCCTAGTTTCAAATAATTTACCGGCGCTCCCCCCCCCCCCCCCCAATAATTAATGACCGCTCCCTATAACACCAACATTCTTTCGTGTCTTTGTGCCGGGGTCTTTAGGCCTCAGTGAATTCTTAGTTTTTAGATAACTAAATAGCTGCTAACTAAATACCATTAGGCACTAAATCATTAGCAGTTGTTTCAAGAATTTCATGGCGTGCATTCTCTGTTTTTTTTAAAAGTTAAATGCAAAGCTTGGGCTTCCTGTGGCTTTTCTTTGCGAGACTGCTGGCAAACAATGATCGACGTCATTCCCCACTTAAGAAACGGGTCCATATCATGTTCTTTATCATGATATGTGTTGAAAAAGGAACCAATTATCGGTTCCCTATATCATGAGCCTTTTACTCATAAAAATATGAATTCATTGCATTTTAGAGTATGTTAAATTATTGACCAGTATCATTTAGGTGATTTATATATCGAATATGCGGATAACATCGAAGTTTTTGCAAATTATCGTTGAAAATTTTCAGTATGATACAAAATGCGCACATTTTCTTGTATACATATACCTGTATTTCCATTTCTAAAAACTATTAAATGCGTATATAATGGGGTTTACGCTCAACCATATTCTAAGTCAGTCAGTTAGTCAGCATCGTTAAAAATCATATCTAGCGACCTTTATTAGCGATACACATGAGCCTGATACAAATTCAAGGTCATAAATAAATTCAAACTAGCAGTGGATAATTTAAACCATATCTTAGTGAAATGATACGAAAGAATTCGTGCTTTCATGATGGAAATTAATACATAAATAATTTTATAATCTCTTTATACCTTTTGTGCAAGATACTACTGAATAAGTACATCGTTTCGAATACATCTGACAAACACGAGTGTGGGCATGAAATATCTCTGAGTTGAACGGTAAGTAGATGTTAGTCAGCTAAGTATCTCAAACATTTATCACAGGCTGTTTGCTCTTATTTTTGAATGTTTGAAAAATAATTCAGTACATCATTTTAATTATAAATCAAAATTCAATAACCTTAAAAAAATTATAATTTCCGTGGATCAAATATTTAACGAAGAATCTAGATACCCGGCACCCGGGAACCAATACCCGGGAGTTTGAGATTTTTGAAAAAAAAAAAAAAAAAAAAAATCAAATAAACAGATCGGTAAGAGCATGATACCAAATGCACTCATTTCTTGACCCTCTTGTATCACACTCCCAAGATTCACTTCTCCATTCCCATAACGGTGATGAATGCATTCGTTAGCGGGCTCAAAACCTACCACTCTCTTGTACTCCATCACCAGCTATATTCCAATCCCATACATTGGTTGAATTTCGTCGGTACGAGCATGATACCAAATGCACTCATTTCTTGACCCTCTTGTATCACACTCCCAAGATTCACTTCTCCATTCCCATAACGGTGATGAATGCATTCAGGACCTACCACTCTCTTGTACTCCATCGCCAGCTATATTCCAATCCCATACATTGGTTGCGGAATATCGCCCGTAAGAGCATGATACCAAATGCACTCATTTCTTGACCCTCTTGTATCACGCTCTCAATATTCACTTTTCCATTCCCATAACGGTGATGAATGCATTCAGGACCTACCACTCTCTTGCACTCCATCGCCAGCTATATTCCAATCCCATACATTGGTTGAATATCGTCCGTAAGAGCATGATACCAAATGCACTCATTTCTTGACCCTCTTGTATCACACTCTCAACATTCATTCCCCATTCCCAGATAACGGTAATGAATGCAATCATGAGCGGGCTCAGAATCTACCACTCTCTTGTACTCCATCGCCAGCTATATTCCAATCCCATACATTGGTTGAATGTCGTCGGTAAGAGCATGATACCAAATGCACTCATTTCTTGACCCTCTTGTATCACACTCTCAAGATTCATTCCCCCTTCCCATAACAGTAATGAATGCATTCATGACCAGCCACTCTCTTGTACTCCATCGCCAGCTATATTCCAATCCCATACATTGGTTGCGGAATATCGCCCGTAAGAGCATGATACCAAATGCACTTATTTCTTGACCCTCTTGTATCACGCTCTTAAGATTCACTTTTCCATTCCCATAACGGTACTGAATGCATTCAGGACCTACCACTCTCTTGTACTCCATCGCCAGCTATATTCCAATCCCATACATTGGTTGAATGTCGTCGGTAAGAGCATGATACCAAATGCACTTATTTTTTTGACCCTCTTGTATCACACTCAGCTACACTCTCAAGATTCATTCCCCCTTCCCATAACAGTAATGAATGCATTCATGACCAACCACTCTCTTGTACTCGATCGTCAGCTGTATTCCAATCCTACGAGCGCGGCTACCTCTGGAAGTGGTGGTAGGGAGCGCAAGTTTGGAAAATATAAGAGACTAGGAGAAAAAGTGGGAGAAGGATTGTATCGGAAAATATGAGATACTAGTACCTCACCCATATGTCATACATATCACATGTGAGTAGCGTCTATTCGATTATTAGTCTTGCCCATTATTCTAAATTCCAGTACATTACAATTAAATCTATAAGTTAGTTTATAGATACACTTGATTGCAGAAACGTTGAAGTATACATTTATACAAATATCTAATGAGATGCATAATGCAAAATAACCATTTTCAACGCTTAAAACCAACTGATTTATAATCATTAGACATGAAAAAATATTTTGACAGTCATTGAATGAAACAAACAATAAATAAAGCGATTTTTCTGTTTTGCATATCATTAAATATACTGAATAAATTAGATATTTGAATAAATGTATACTGCAACGTTTCTGTAATCAAGTGTAAATTTGTATCTCCGCACGCCCTTGTAATATCCTCTATTTACATGACAATCTTCTTAGACTACATTCACGAATCCTTAGCCGGTAGAGCAGAGCATTGGTTGTGCTGTTTTTGCTTACAACGTCAGGACAAATACTTTTTCCAGCACTCTTTTTTTACAATGTCTTTTCAGAGACTTTTATGCATAGAATAACTTCAAAACGCTTTACATGATAGACTCTAGCTTACCACAGAATCAAGCATGTGTGTTTGAAGGCCACCTTATAATAATAGCTCTTTATTAATTAAGAAGACGAACGTCCTTAATGACAAATTGACTAACTAAACTAATTATATATGTAAAAATTATGATAAAATATAATTAATGATAGAGTGCTCACACTAAATCCATGAAACAAATACTAATTTTTAGCACTAAATAGAAATATTAAACAATAGAAAACGAAGGATTCTGTATGAAATAGTACTAATTAGTACTATTTAATGTTCACGGTTTTAGTGCATGCACTCTACAGCAAAAATAAATTATTAAATACTTATCTAAAAAGGCATTTATTTAAGAAAACTTTCTTAAAATGCTCAGTTTTTGATGGGAGAATAAAACTGTGTACTCTATCTCTTAAAGTGCTTATAAGCCTTTACACAATATTTTCAGAATTGATTCTTTAAATAGTAAATAGTTGATTGTGAAAATAATTCGTTATTTGAATGTTGGGTCTTTGAGATACAAAGGTTAATATTCCCAATATGTTAATGACCATGACGTAACATAAGGGATCATTTAATATACAGCATTGCACTTGTTCTGGAATACAGTATTTTAAAAGCATCACCCTTTTACTTGTTACTCACGTAAAGGTTCTTACAAATTCGTTTTCAAAAAATGTCCAGCATTCAATGCTAAAAGTTGCCACAAAATAACTCAAATCCCTTATGTTACGTCATAGCCATTAACATATTGGAAATATAAACCTTCGTATCTCAAAGACCCGACATTCAAATGACGAATTATTTTCACAATCAACTATTCACTATTTAAAGAATCAATTCTGAAAATACTGTGTAAAGGCTTATAAGCACTTTAATACTCTGGTCCTCTTGGGTGGAAGCGGATGGAAAAGAGGGTGATTAGGCCGAATTACTTTATCCCATAATCTTAAATCTGATTTTTCAATTATGTCTTTCACTGGAACTGTATTCTTAATATAACCAAACTTAAAATCCCTATTCTGCAAAATATCTATTTTATATAAATATTTAGAGTAACTAGAGTACAAACACTTTTAGTGTGTAACATAAATACCACTAAATATTGCTAAATTATGCTAATCCTATTGTTTTCTATTGTTTAATTAGCATTATTTACTACTAAATACTGCAAAGTGTTGCACACTTTTAGTGTTTGTACTCTAGAACAGCCCCAAACTGAACTGGCATAGGTGAATAGAGACATAATGATAGATTTGAAAAGGTGATGGAGGCAGTCCAAACTATAACCATATTTCTTACAAATCCTTAGTATATACATTCTCTTCCCTGCCTTTTTAGTAATATATACAGTATGAGTGGCCGTGTTGCATCAGATATACGACCACAAGGCGTAGCCGAGTGATTGTATATCTGATACAACAAGGCCACTCATACTGTATATGACTTATCAAACGTCTAGGTTAGTTCCTTTGTGTTTCACTAAAATTTTCAAAATTAAAGTGAGTTTGGCCAAGAAAATCCAACTTAAAGTTTATGCAAATGAACACAGTTTTGTATCAGATTTACAACACTCTTCACGGTCGTGATTTCTGTTGTGTTTTCCTCATGAATTATTAATGAGTTTGATAAAGTAAGTTATCAAATGAACACCCAAAAGTTTAATGTGTTACTTGTTCAATACCCTGTATGGAATTAGGAATAGGTGCCACAGCTTTGCCCTTGACAACAAGTTCTTTAGTCTTAGATAAATTAATATCCATTAAATTATCCTGAGCCAACTTCTTAATGGAGTCTACCTCTTGGATAGAACAATCATTATTACCAATCCTAAAGGTACTTAAAGTTAAATCATCTGTGTATTTAACCAAAATAGAGTTAGAATTATTAATAGGTTTGATGTCATTCAGCATAACTGAAAAGAGCATGGGACCCAAAATTGTTCCTTGGGGAACACATTTATTTATAGATACAAAAGGAGTAAATATACCATCACTAATGACTCTCTGTTGTCTATGAGTAAGAAAATCCACTACCCAGTTTAATATATATGGGCTAATAGGCAATTGTCTAAACTCATTCAGTAAGATAAAGTGATTCACTGAATCAAAGGCTTGCGAGAAATCAAAGGCAAAGACCCTTACACTATCAGCCATTCCATCCAACCTTTTCATCCACATATGTTGGCACTGCAATAGTGCCAATGTGGCATTACAACCTTGTTTATAAGCAAACTATTTCTATTTCTATGATTGGTCTAATCTCTAAGTTATAAATTATACGTTCAAAGAGTCTGATAATAATGTCAGTCAAAGATATTGGATGCAGTTGATTGATAGTCTGAAGTGGAGATTCTTTAGGTATTTGAGTTATGCTAGCAACTTTCCATGTCAGTGGGACTGATTGAGCTTCAATAGATAGGTTGGATAAGTGAGTAATAACTGGAGCCAGTTCTAGTGCAAATTCTTTCCAGAACCAGTACGGAATACAATCCGGACCTGAGGCTGTTTTTTAACACTTGATAGGAACTTGAATGTGGTAGATTCATCAACAGGCATTCTTGTATGTTCCGTAATTTCCAATAAAATAGGAGTTTTATATTTACTATCTGTGTTAATTCCTTGAAAAAAAGTATTTATATCTTCCAGACAGAAGATTGAACTAAGTGGGACATCCTTTGCCTCTCTACCAGTGGTAGTGTTTACTGTCTTCCACCACTGCTTAGTAGTGGATCCATGCTTCTCATTTTTGCTTTTGACGGAGTTGATCTAATCTGATTTTCAATTATGAGTTCACTTATCCTTGGCAGAGGTGAGTTTGCTTCAACAATCATACCTTTCTGGGAAAAACCTTTGTCTTTTCTTTAACAGATACTTTACAAGAGGTGTAATAAATACGGGATCATTCGATGACATCTTAACCCTTTTCATGGGGAAACAGATTTCAATCGCAGGGCATACTACAATAAAAATGAGAAACTGCATTGTTTAAGTCTCTTCCAAATAGCTCACTCCTCCAGTCAATTCCTTTCAGGAACTCAATCATTGCTAGTTTGCAGTGTGGACGAGTATCCCGAAATTCAACCCATTTTCTTGTGGCTTTGGTCTTTTTTTTGGGATGAACCACCACACACTTGTGATCAGTGTTAATCGATCAGGCTATGCATCTTACAGATCCAAAGTCTAGTGGTGCATTAGTTAGGAAAACTTCCAGAATTATGCTGCCACTAGTTGGTTTCTTGACGAGTTGAGAACCACCTCCAATCCTTTCTTTTCTGTCTTTAGTTATAAGATTAAAACCACGTGGAGAGACCAGGTTCTTGTCAAAACGGTCATGTAGCCACGTCTCGGACAAAAAACAAAGATCTATTTGGTGACTGGATAGATCTCCTTGAAGAGCTTGAACAGCTCCAGGTTCATTGTCTCCTTCGGTGTCATTGCCTTTAGTTACTATTATTGGCTTTCTTTTCTGGCAGAAAGCCGAAAAGTTTGTTTCGTGTGCCTTTTACGAGGCCTTGAAAGTAAACTACCTCTAGAAAGAGGTAAACTGCTTCTATCTAAGTTCTAATTTCTATAAAGTTCTTATACAAGACACAAGTATCCAGGTATCCAGGACATGCTTCGACGTATAACAGCTGACAGTAAATAATGAAGGCTCATGATATAGGGACCCGATAATTGGTCCCTTTTTCCGCACATATCATGATAAAGAACATGATATGGACCACTTTTATACCTCCATTCCCAAGATGGCAGCCGATGTTCTTAAATAGTAGTCATACGAGACTTATCCTAAAGTTTATCCGGCTTTTTTGTTAGATCAAGCAACCTTCACAAATGTCATTATATTCAACCAAAAAGAAAGCAGTGCTTGCTTTTTTAAGATATAATGAGACTAAAATTCTCATGAGGCAAGCCGGAACGGCTAAAACAAATATATAAAAGCCGATATGTGGTACGTCGTGATATGCACGTAAGAAGGTATTTTTAAGACTTGTATTAATCTTGCAGTTGTTATCCCCTTGTGAAAAAATATGTAAGAAATAGCTAGGAAATAATTAAGCCTTTAAGATAAGTATGATAAGTATAATCGATCAACCCAGTAGCAGCTCATCGTAGTCTTCAGTAGTTTGCAAATACAGCAATCATCGTTTGAATCCATCTGGGGCTCAGGATTTTTCTGGGCTTCCCATGATTGCTTGTCATATCCTACTAATTCTATTTTGAAACTAAAGCACATTATAAGAGACAGCTCGTCATTTTCTAGTCCAATTTTCTTCTTTTTCCCCCTGCAAAATACATATGCAACTTACTGCATATCAGTTTGGGGAGTTGCTCTACTTCTTTATTATAGACTCTGGAATCTCTACACATAAAAGCCGCAAGAATCATACATAAAGTCCCACCTTCTCTAAAAAGATAATCGAGGGGACATTGGTGATTTGGTAGGGGAGGAGTATGTTGGGGGACAGGGAAAATCATTAGAGCTGGACTCTCTTGTTTTCTAATGTATTCCTTCCTCACTGAGTTGCACGAGTTTCTTCTTCCTGTGGCAACCTTGTTGCAACTAGGTGTATTTATTTATTTATTTACTTTTATATAGGATATTTAAATTTAATTAGGTTATTATCATATTAAGTATTCAAGGGTAGGGGTAGATCTCATAAATTTTAATCATATTTTAGATTGTATTGTAGTAGATAGGAGGTCCATGTCAGCGAAAGCTGCCATATCTTAACCTTGTTACAAATAAAGTATGTATGTATGTGTGTGTGTGTGCGTGTGTGTTTTTGAGAATGGCTGTATATGGAAATACAAAACACCCACATTAAGTATGATTTCTTTTATGTTGTTATGTTAGCCTCACTTCCACGATAATCTTGAGAAGCGTGCACTGCATTTGCACTTTGGAATCACTGACCTGTACTCCCAGAATCCCTTGCATATTAGGAAATACACATTTGAATATGGACTAAAATCATTCTAAAAAGCATTCTGGTAGAACATAGTCTATCAACTACGGGTAGAAGTGGTCAAATGATCTTGCAAATGCTCAAAATAAAAATAATGAAAACCCAAAAGTCGGCCCTTCCTCCTCCTTTAGCTGTACCTAAAACCTAAAATAATCACATCAGCCATGTTTCTTTTTTAAATAATTTATTTAAAAAACCCAAATGCAACTTTGTATATGATACAACAACGATAATGTGTGTATCCATGCATTTCTAATTGCAACAAAAGTATAGTTATGTCTGTAGGACTTTGTAGCATATATCATTATATTTTAAGAGTATCAAAAATAACTTTGTTTCAGTTTCATATCTACCATAATCTGTGATGCTGGTATAAATTCAGACTTTATCAAGATCACCAATAAAAACTGTAGAAAGCTAAGTTGTCTTCAACTATGTTTTGTGGATAATAACTTTGTTTATAGCTTTTATAGTTCATTAACACAAGACCTTAAATAAAATATTCTTTTTTTGAAGAAAGAACATAAGTCCCACATCAGAGTTAACCAACAGACCCAACAGAGTTCTAATATTGATTCTAATGAGCCTTAATTTCTGGGGTTGACCTAAATAGAAATGCTGAAAACTAGAGTTCAAACAATATAACCGTGAAACTTTAGTAATACTAATAGCACAATTTCATGCAAATTCCATTGTTTTCTATTGTTTAATTAGCACAATTTTGCACTATTTAGTAATTAGCATTTCACAGATTAATTCGCCTTTTCCATATCGAGCAGGGTACTGGGCTCGAGTTCGGACCGCAAAGCAGGCATGGATTGTTTGGAAGGACAGAAATTTTAGTAATGGCGTCCATCGCGACTGGAAATTGCATGTCAAAAGAAAAGGTTATTTTGACTGAAGAAGATATTCCCGGCGCTAAAATTTCACGTGATTCGATAGAACAATGTACCGTAGTTCAACTACGAAGATGGCTTTTGTGTAGGGGAGCAAAAACCTCTGGAAATAAAGCTGCTTTGATTAGTAGGTAAGACGATGTTGTGATTGTTTATGTTTTGCCCTCTTTTCTATAATTTTTTTTTTTTTATCCGTTAATTCTTGCTTTCATGTTAAAAAATCATGTTAAATCATTATTGTTATTTTAGAGTGCACGATTATGTAAAGAGTGGATTGCCAACCAAATATCTACGCGATCCTGATGGAGGCATCAACGTTTTAAAGAAAAAAGCTCAACTTGGCATTCTTGACAACGCAGAACCAGAACTTTCTCCGACATTCCCGAAGGAAGGTTTTAGCTGTGACTTGACTGGAATGCCAAAGATAACTTTTGGCACAATATGGAGATATATGATTGACTATGTCGAGGTCAAGAAGCAGCTATCCACGGCCAAACCATTGGTCAAAGGCTATAACTTCTATAAATCTGGCCATGTTCTTTTCGTTAGTCACTTGAAAAGGTAAAACATTACATTAAAAGCCAAGTACTGCCATCTATGAAAAAGAAACAAGTATACACATGTTATATTGTCATAACCTCATTTGGAAATATCTTAAGAGCCCAATGTGGCTGTCCAGCAGGGGTTGATGGCCGATGTAATCATGTCACAGCTACCATGTTTGCTCTAGATGAATACTGTAAAGAGAGAGCAAAAGCTGAGCCAGATTCATCAGATTTGTCCTGCACATCAAAGCCATGTAAATGGAACGTTCCACGTAAGCGAAAAGGTACTGTTGTGCCTATTGGAAATATTGAATTTGCAAAACATGACTATTCAAAGCCAAAGAAAAAGAGAATGTCCTTTACAACTCCAAGACATGATGTACGGGCTCTAAGTCAGAGAACATGGCCTGAGGACAAGGTGAAAAATATGTTTAATCTTATTAAAGAATACCAAGAAAAGTCAAAGAAGGCAGTAGGATGGTTGCATATTCTTCCTCAAGAGGTTCCTGTCAAGCAATCAAGCACTACAGAGTCTACAGAGGAACAAAATCATGATTTGCTATCACCGATAAAGGAACACCCAGTCTCTGCATCCACTATCAAGGAAAGATGTCAACAGGTTCAAAGGAAACTGGATTTGTCTGAGTCAGAAATAAACAATATTGAAAAAATGACAAGGGGCCAGTCAAACAACAATACATGGTATTGTCAAAGAAGAGTCAGAATTACTGCATCAAAGTGTAAAAGAGTTGCTGCCATGAAGGCGTCAACATCACCAACTAAAGCTGTCCAAGAGATCTTGCACTATAATGTTTCTTATCAATCCCAAAGTATGAAAGAAGGACTTCAGCAAGAAAGTACTGTCTTAGAAAAGTACATGTCATTGATGCATGAAAAGGGACACAATGATCTGAAAGTCACTCAGTGTGGTTTCTTTGTCAGCAAAGACCATGGAATTCTTGGTGCATCTCCAGATGCTCTAGTTGATGACCCGTCATTCGAGGATGCAAAAGGACTTGTGGAAATAAAATATGTCCAAATGAATGAAGACGAAAGTTTAAATGATGCACTACTCAGAAAAAAAATCTGTTTGAGAAAGAACAATGACATTGAACTGAATACCAGCCATCAGTACTCTTACCAAGTACAACAACAAATGCATGTTACTCAA
Organism: Actinia equina; assembly: GCA_011057435.1. Taxonomy (NCBI): domain Eukaryota; kingdom Metazoa; phylum Cnidaria; class Anthozoa; order Actiniaria; family Actiniidae; genus Actinia; species Actinia equina. The sequence continues at coordinate 106,115 of WHPX01000990.1, forward strand.
AGAAAATGGACTGATTTTGTAGTTAGTGGTTCAAGATGTGATGATTCTCTTTTTTGTCAAAGAGTGTTTTACTCTGATGAGTTTTGGAATGCAACTTTTCCTAAACTTCTTTCATTTTTTCAGAGGTGGATTGCACCTGAAATTGCATATCCCAGAATTAAACATGGACTACCTAAATTAGATTTAAGATCGTTATAAATGTTTATTGTCCAAGTGAAGTCACATAAACTATAAAAACCAAACAAGTTATTAATAACTATGATATTTATTTTAATAACAATAACAATTCATTAACAATACATATCTTTTTATTGTTTATAGTTGTCATTATACAATCCATACATTTAGAGTGGAGACACAAAATTCATGAAACAAAATCTGAAATAGACACAAAAGCAAACAATGGAATAAGTGGCTTTAAGCCTAATATGCATTTCATGAGTTTTGTAACTTCACTCTATTCAAAGATAATAATTGAATATCTATTTTACTTCTTATATATTTCAATCAATGAATCAAGTTTATTTTGCTAGTTATTTAGTAGTAACCTGTTTTGTTTTGTACATTACAAAAACTATCACTCTAAAGATTTAGTTAATCAAAGGAGGATGAAAATTACTCAATGCACATACTATAATCAACATATCAGATGCAAGCTCTGCAGAAACAACTGGAATTCTACAGTCAAAAATATGCCAGTTTTTTATCCTTTCCATTGTTCTTTCTACATGGATCCTTAAACTAGCCACTTTTTTGTTGTGCTCTGTCTGTTCTTTCGAAAACTGTTTCATGTTCTTAAGCTTGAAATGAGGGAGGATAATTTCTGCACCTACTGAGAGCAGTTCTTCCTTACAGTCAAAGCCCTTGTCAGCCAAGACTTGATCTCCTGGCTTTAACTTAGCTAAAAAGTTGCTCTGTACCACAATTTCTTTATCGGAGGCACTCCCAGGGAAGAATTCGCTGACAAAATTGATTACACCACTGGGACTAATACCTATTAGTGATTTCATGGTGTTTCTTGACTTGTAGTGAGAAAAACACATTGATTGATTATCTAATGCTGATGGCTTCTCCATTTCAACTTCAGTGCAATCAACTATGGTTGTGAGGTTTGGGTAGAAGATTTGGAACACTTCAGGCATGTAATGTTTTGTAACCTCAGGTGGTGGGATATTAATCAGTGGCTCAAATTCACATCTCAGAAATCGCAGCCAAGTTCTAAGGATTCTGCTAACTGTTGCCAAAGATATGCCAAATCGATGAGCAAGGTCCTTCTCAAACAACCCAAGTCTTAAACGCATCAAAACCAGGGTAAACTCCTGAAAGGTATTGAGAGAACGAGGTCTTCCCAGCTGTTTAGTGTTGCTTGTGTCGACGTAAACCTTTTCATGTTCATAACTAAGATTTTTTGCAGAGTGTTCAATAAGGTTATAGACTAAAATCATAGCATCATAATCTGGAAAACCAGTATAGAATGTTATGTCCTCGTCGCTGTCCTTGTATTTGTTTATCTCAAATATGCTGTTGCTTTGCAATTCCAGCTTTAGTTCAGCAAGTTGTTTCTTTAAATCTTTGTTTTCTTCCTTTACAGCTGAAAATTGTTTTTCTATCTCAAGTAGTCTATCAATGTCTTTGTTTTCCGACCTTAGTTTTTCGTTTTCTTCCTTGATAGCTAGATATTGCTTTTCAATTTCAAGTAGTCTATCAATGTCTTGACCAGAAAGCAAAGTTTCAGTTGCTTGTTGAAGATCTTGGTTGTTTACTTCGACGCCATGATGAAAATCTGGGTTTTCGATGGTTTGTTCGTTTGTCTCTGACTCAACTCGTTGTTTTTTCTTTTTCTGTGATTTGTCTACAACAGGATGTCGGGATATCTCTCTTCTTTTATGTGTTTGTTTCGTCCACGGAAAGATGGTTGGGAAATGATTGCGACTCAACTTTTCCCCTCCTTCGAAATGTGCAGAGCAAACCCTAGTAGCTTGAGATTCGATCTTTAGTGTTTCGTTTCTCAAAATACGCTCGTAAACTTTTCTTTGCTCTTCATCCTTCGGAATCCTGTAATAATGTAATTCTGGAGCATTTCTGAAGCTGTTTAGTCATCCAGGAACACAACAGTTGGATTTATGCGGCATAATCCACACAATCACATGCAATTTTCAGTCGCGATGGACGCCATTACTAAAATTTCTGTCCTTCCAAACAATCCATGCATGCTTTGCGGTCCGAACTCGAGCCCAGTACCCTGCTCGATATGGAAAAGGCGAATTGTTTGCACTCTAGTATAGAACTTGAAAAACAAAGCAAAAAAACAATAACAAAAAAGCAACCTAAAGGGAGTTAATTATATGGTAGCTTCTAATGAATTCCATATATCTGTGAATAGATATTTTTTTAAATATGAATTAGCCAGGTATTGAGCTGAATATGGAAATTTCTAAAACAGTACCTATACAATAATAATTAGGTAACAGGGCTCTATACTGCCCAATTAAGAAGTAATTAAAAATTCCTGACTTCATATTGGGCTTGGGTAGTATTTTTCCTGTCCAATATTATTTCTTTATGCACCTTTCTTAAAACTACCATGGAATTAGACTAACATAAATACCAATGTGTGGCATTTCTTTTATATTTCCATGTTATCCTCACTTCCATGATAAAAGGTAGTTTTAGGCTGACTAACATGCTTAGTCAGTGCAGTCTAAAAGGCCTCATTAGTAAGCAATGTCTACTCTGCATGATCTTTTGTTCCAAAGTCATTAATGCAAGTCATATCAAGCATCTCTTTAAGTGATGTGAGTGACTTTGACACAAAGCTTCTATAGAGTAGACTTTGTTTACTAATGAGGCCTAATATATGCACTTGTTCCCAGTCCTAACTGTGTCAACCAACCATTTAATTAAACAAAGGTCAATGGAGTTCAATGACACATACTTTTGAACATCTTACTAAGGAAAGTAGAGCAAAAAACTTCTAATAATATGTTTGGAAATGATTACAAAATAGCAGCAGTTTTCATAGGACTTCTTTTAGGCCCACTCCAACCAGCTCATCATATCATGTACAAATACTGTGATGTATGTTTTAACTCTAATAAAAAACACATTTATCTGATGGTAAAAGTGTCATTTTCATAACTGGAGTTAACCTGACTGACACACCAATTTGTTGGTGAAACTTAACTAATATATAATTCAAAATTTTAAGGAGCTTGTGCATCATCAAAACAATTAATATCAACAGAGGAAACATGAATGTACATCTAGGAATGTACAAATTGCAATGTCTCGTAATGAAAATACTTAAGCCAGTAAACGTGTAAGTTACGAAAGAACTCTATTTATGTTCTGTCGTAACTTACACGTTTGACAGCCGGAAGGAATTGTCATCCTGAAGTACCTTAATGAACTCATTCTTGAATTCCTGAAGTGATTCATAGGTTGTTGAAAGGAAAACTGTACTTCCACAGGTAGAGGCTGATGGAACACGTATAATTCCACTAGATGCATTAAAAGCAACCCTTATTGGCTTCCTTTGTGTAACTGTAGCACCTGTTACAAAACGAAGGAAATGTTCCATTAGTTCCTGGTCTAGGGATCTCACAAAACTTTTGAGAAAGTACAACATTCTGTCTTGTTCAGCACAGAGTTCTTTGTCATCACATGATATGGCTTGTACAACCTTTTCATTTGTGGGAACAAGAAAATCAAAGAGTGCTGTCAACCTTTCTGGGGAGAATGTACACCAAACCTTTTCATAATGGTCTTCAGGTATGCCTTGTAGCATCCACGTCAAAAGTGTGCATGGCTTGTACAGCAGCTCAGATTTTGCCATATTAATGACCTGACTTCTGAACTTTTCTCCAGAATTAGAGGGAGCACATCTCATCCCAAATCTTGTAAACAGTGACAGGATATCATCATCTTCATCAGTAGTCAACTTTCCTTGAAGGCCTCTAATGATCAGATCCCTTTCCCATGTTGTTACAAAGTTCAGAAAGGAGGAAATGAGTTGATTGTCACTGACTGTGGTGTATTTTCTAAATAATAATCAACTACACTAAACCATGTGCTTTGATGCTCGTCTCTTTATTACACACATGCGCACTCGCACGCTTGCAAACCTAACAGGGGTGGGGTGGGTAAATCCACCAACACTACATCTCTCCCTTTTTTTAAAACATGAGTTCACACATGGTTGAGCAAAACAACAATAAACTAAGATGCCCAAAGTCTTTAACTGTCATAACATTTAAACATCATAAGCTTTAGCAAGCTCACAGTCAGACAAAAGTTATAGGCCCAACATAGCCCAGTACATAGTCATCAAACCTTGCAGGTAGCATCCTTGCACGAGTAGGTCGAGTAGCTTGAAGGTTAGGATTGCAGGGTTGACCCGGATGGTCAACCTGGCTGGCTTGGGTAGGTGACATTCCTACTGCTGTGGTCGCCTTGAAAGTTCCTCCAGGAGGTTGATCATCAAAGCAGGGGTCAATCTCATCAAGCTCTGAGGTTGTGGTCCTGGGTTCAGGCACATTTTCTCTGCTGCCGTAGAATTTCTTTAAATGGGTGACATTCCTGTGATACTGAGATCTTCCATCACCAATGAGAACACTGTTTCCTTGCTTCTGAATCACTGTGAATGGTGATGGTTTGAATGGTGTAGATAGCTTGTTCTGTCTCTCCTGTTTGACCAGCACTTGATCACCCTCCTGGATCTGACTGTCTTGTGCTCTCCTCTTGGCGTCTGCGTACTGTTTCCCCTTCTCTTTCCATTCACTGTCTCTATCTCTCACCTCATAGTCCCAACTGGTTTCAGTCAGTTGGGGTAGTTTTGTGCGAATGTTCCGCCCATATAGAAGCTGTGAAGGGCTTATTCCTGTTGTGCTGTGTGGTGTGCTACGGTGCATTATCAGAAACTTGTTCATCTCTCCTCTCCAGTCCCTTCGTTCCACTTGAGCAATGCGTAACCTCTTCAGGATACTGCGATTCTGACGCTCAACTTCTCCATTGGCCTGGGGCCAGAGAGGAGTGGTTCTCCTATGTTCAATGCCATTCTCACGCAAATACTCCTCAAACTGCTCACTTACAAACTGTGTTCCATTGTCTGTTCTTAATGACAGTGGTAGGCCATGAGTAACAAATGCTTGGTCCAGGAGTGATATGATCTTCTCGGAAGTTATGGATTTGGTGAAATCTATCTCAAAGAATCTACTGTAGTAATCCACCACGACAAACAGGTAGTCACCAGAGGGTAATGGACCCAACAGGTCAGCAGCTAAGTGCTCCCATGGAGCAGAGGGCAACTCAGTGCGGGTCATGGGCTCGGGTTTGTGAGGTTGGCTAACCAACTGACACCCATAACATTCTTTGCAGTGCTTTTCAACTTCCTTGTCTAGTCCCGGCCACCAGACTTTAGACCTGAGTCGTTGCTTCATGGCTACAATACCTGGGTGGCCTTCATGGGCTAGCTCTAGTACTTGACCTCGGAGTTGTTTGGGCACTACAATCCTTGCTCCTCTCAACACAAGTTGACCAACCGCTCCTAACTCATTCCGCACTGGCAGGTACTCTTTAAATTTGATGTCATCCCATCTTCCATTAAGCAGACACTCCCTGATGCACATCAACTCTGGATCATGTTCTGACACTCTTTCCATCTCGCGTGTGGTCAAGGCACATGGGGTCGCCTCCCGAGCTACAAACCTAATATAATGTTCGGTGGTATCATCTGAGCCAGTAACTGATGATGGGGACAGAAGTCGTGACAGTGAATCAGCGATGTTGCTTGGGCCAGGGATGTACTTAACAGTGTATGTGTAGGGCTGCAGTCTTAGGAGCCATCTCTCAATCCTTGCACAGGTCTTTGACTTTGGTGTAAAAATACACTCTAGTGGCTTGTGGTCTGTCCACAGTTCAAAATCAGCACCAAAGATGTAGGCATGGAACCTCTCGCATGACCAGACTATGGCCAAGGCCTCTTTCTCCGTCTGTGAATATCTCTTCTCAGTGTCACTTAAACTGCGACTGGCATAACTAATTACTCTGAGTTCTCCTGCTTGTTCCTGTACCAGAACAGCTCCCAATCCGACCGGACTGGCATCTGCAATCACTTTGGTGGGTGCACTTTGGTCAAAGTATCCCAGGGTCTCTGCATTGGTGAGTCTCCTCTTCAACTCCTTGAATGCTCTACTCTGCTCTGGACCCCATTGAAATGGCTCTTGTGCCTTTGTAAGCTTTCTCAAGGGTGCAGAGATGGTAGCTAGGTCTGGGATGAACCGTGCAGTGAAGTTCACCAGTCCTAGGAAACTCCGTACTTCTGCGGCATTTGTAGGCTCTCTAGCCTCAGCAACTGCTCTCACCTTTTCATCTGCTGGTCCAATTCCTCTTTCTGACAATACATGACCCAGGAATTCTATCTTTGGCATTTTGAATTGACACTTGGCACGGTTGAATGTTAATCCCCTTTCTGCTAGCACCTTAACTACCTCTGCGACTCTTCTATCATGCTCCTCTTCTGTTGATGCATGCACAATGACATCATCAATAATATTCTGAGCACCATCACATCCTTGCAGGACTTGCTGGAGAACTCTCTGATACATTTCCGGGGCACAGCTGATCCCAAACATGAGGCGTTTGTAGCGGTATAGGCCTTGGTGGGTTGAGAATGTAGTAATATCCCTCGATTGTGGAGCTAACTCAATTTGATGGTAGGCTGACTTAAGATCCAATTTACTAAACACTTTGCTTTGTGTCATGTCTTGGATGACTTCATCAATGGTAGGTATAGGGTACCTCTCGCGCTTCACAGCCATGTTTGCCTGCCGCATATCAACACAGAGTCTGATATCCCCTGTGGATTTTGTAACAACTACTACTGGGGATACCCAGGAACTTGGACCCTCAACCCTCTCTATGATATCAAGTTCCACTAGCTCATCAAGCTTTTGGCTCAGTTTATCCCGCAGGTGGTAGGGTACTCGACGCATTTTTTGGGCCACTGGTGTGACCTCTGGGTCTATGGGGATCTTTAGTTGGAAATCCTTCAACTTTCCAATACCTTCACAACAATTTGGATGTTTATCCAGAATACTAGACTGTCCCTGGGACCCATCTAAAGACATGTTAAGGGCATTGATTTCTGGTCCCAGCTTTAACACTCCAAGCAATATTGCTGTATCCCGACCAAGGAGTGCTGGACCCTCTTCTTCAATCACAATGAAGTCAACACCACTTGCAAGTCTTTCCCCGATGGACACTTGGGCTGTAAACTTCCCAGCAACTGTCAGAGGTTCTTTACTCCCATATGGAAAGAGGTTCTGTGGACTACGGGTGGAGGTGCATTGAATCTTGCTATCTTTCAGGTGTTCCCACAACTTCCTGTCAACAACATTACAACTAGCACCAGAGTCAATGATCATTTCAATTGGTATTCCTCCCACTTGAACCATTACTCGACCATTAACTGTACCATCGGAGCTACCATGAATACTAAATGCATATTTATCTTTACCTGGTCCTTGGTCATCATCATCATATTCAACTTGCCTTACATGTTGTCTCCCACCTTTGTTTCGCTCACTTGGCTGGGTCCTACACACTCTCTCGAAATGTCCAGTTCCTTGGCACTTCCTGCACTGCTTACCAATAGCTGGGCATTTAGGGTCTTTGGACCTGTGTCCTTCACGTCCACACGAGAAGCAGGTGATCTGACCCTTTCTTCCATCTCTCCTTTGGTCCCGCTGTACATAGTTTGTCTCAACAGTCACCTTATTGACTTCCTCTGATTTCCCTTCTATAGCACGGGCTTGCCTCTCTGACTGTTCCATAGCTCGAGCAATCTCTTTTAACTGTGCGAGGGTCAATCCTCGGCCCTTTTGGAGTAGCTTCAAACGAAGATTGTGCGATGAGCACTTGCTAATGACTTGATCCCTTATTTGCTCGTCCACTGCTGTATTTTCTTCATTAGGAAGTTGACTCATTTCGCGAAAACAAAGTCTCTCGTACGGCACATTTGCCTGAGGTTTGAAGTAATTATTCAATGCTCTAGTCGCTAGAGTATAAACACTCGCTTCATCATTCGTTTCCTCCATCAAGGTGAAATAAATATCCTGTACATTCATTCCAGCAGTGTGTAGAAGTAGTGCTTTCTTCTGTTCCGGGTCAGCGACTCCCTTGCCCGTAGCAAACAGCTCAAATGCACGTAGCCATCTTTGCCATCGGGCATCAAGACCAGCCGAGTCCGTGCAATCAAATGGCTCCAAGCCACCTAATTCAGATAAAAATCTGGCCATGTTGTCTTAAAACGATCAATCTATATCTAAGATTATCTTTGTGGTGATCCTCGTCGCCAAATGTGGTGTATTTTCTAAATAATAATCAACTACCCTAAACCATGTGCTTTGATGCTCGTCTCTTTATTACACACATGCGCACTCGCACGCTTGCAAACCTAACAGGGGTGGGGTGGGTAAATCCACCAACACTACACTGACTTTATCTTCACCAAACAGCAATGAGATGATACACACTTGACAAAAACGTACTGGTATAGTCTTGGTTAGAAGGAAACCATGGCTGAACACTCTGCCAAGCTTTGTGAAGATTGCTTGTGCATTTGACATCTGATTTGTTGGGATAAATGGAACTTTAATGATATCACCATCAAAGTAGGCTTCATATGCTTTTTCCCAAAAGGAGGAAAAAAGGTCTCTTGATACTCCACCTAAATCAGCTCCTAACTCATTCTTAAATGACACACAGAAATTTGATCTGCAAATATCTTCATCTTCATATAGGTTGAGCATGAACATCAAGATGCAGTCTCTTCTGGCTTCAACTTTCCGTACCTCAGTCAGTAGATCATCAAAGTCATTTGACTCAACTGCAAATAAAAAGATAAAGAATATTTGAAAACGTATACTTGAATTAACTTTGATTTGAAGCCCAATTAATTTAAATAAATCTTAAATAGCTGTCATTAATTTTTTCATCAAAATTGCCATTCTGAGATAGTTTTCCATGGCCATTGGTGAATTGAATTAGAGGATGATAGTGACGGGGAGAAGATACCAGAGAGCTGCTAGTAAAACCTCAAATCACGGAAGAGAAACAAACACTAATTAATTGAAATATATTTGTGGTTTTAAGAATTACTTTTTATTTACCTTCATCAGTCAGTCCACTAGGTGCAACCACCTGCATCATTTCATTCACCATCCTCCTAAAGGTTCTACCACTCTGGAAATGAAATGTATATTGGCTTATATATCAATGAAAGAATAAATTGCTAATAAAAGTCAAATGAAAGTAAATTATAAAGCTCAATCATTTACAAAATGTATAAAAAATGAATAATGAATAATGTTTATTTTATAGCTTAATTTACATCTTCAATATTCAAGTAGTTTACCTCTTCATTCACTATCACATCCTCTTCTTCAGACTGAAGTAGCTCATCTGGCAGTTCTTCTTCAATGACAGTTCTGTACAGCCATGTAATCAAAGTAATCCATCTGGGAGTTAACAGTATCCTCAAGATTTGGGATGGGGCCATAGCCTAGGAATGAAACTTCTGTATCCTCATTATTCAAAGGAGGTGTTTCTTTACATTTTTTCATGAAGAGAACTTGATTTTCTGCCACTGATACTGATTGTAAAGGGTAGACCACTTCCTTGTTATCTACCAACTTTAGTACAAAATGAGCTGGTTCCACTGTCAATGACCCAACTCAGTCATAGACACAACTCATAGTTGCATCCTCCTTGAATTTCCTTCAAACAGTTCCCAATCCTGGATGTCTCACTGCAATTACTGTAAAAGGTTCCCCTTCATCTGGCTCAACTGGTACTCTTGCTGCTCTGGCAGATCTTATTATTTCCAGTTGCTTCTTTTTCTCCCTGGGGTCTTCATTGGATGCTTGTGCTTTTTCTTCCTCTTTCCTTCTGTTTTTCTCTTTGTCCACTTGCAAGCTTAACTGGTAAGTTAAATCTTGTTCTTCTTTCAGAAGTGACCTTTCTGAAGCTGAACCAAAAATTGGGACAAGTGATACTGGATTCTTGGGTATATCAAAAATTCCTTGCATGAGACTATCATCAGAGTCACTTTCAGAATCAATGCTGTTAATTATAGTTGGTTCACGATCAGGCATGGGTTCGAGATACCCTGCTGGAGTAGCTTCACCATTATCAACTGGGGTGCCACTACATGAAGAGCCTTGAATCTTGTCCTTGGTCAACAGATAAAATCTTGCACGCGACAGCTTATGAGCAGCATAGTACTTTTCAACTGTAAAACCCCCAAAGAATTCATCTTCTTGAAGGGGTTCTCCTTTAAAACTTCCCAGGTCTACTTCATAATCATTGTCATTGTCAGGATTCAGGAAAAGAGATACTGCCTCTTCCAAAAGATCTTTCTTCGTAGCATCCACATCTACTGAGATGATTCTGGACCACCCCCCTTTACTTGCCTTATGAATTTGTACTTGCTTTCATTGTCATGATGTAGCCAGCCCATGCTTACTTTCCTTTTTTTAACCCGTTTTTCATTTTTGGTAGCAATCTTTTCTTCTTGAGCACTTCTTTTGCCATGTTTAGTTCTCTCTTCTCTTCCCCTGATGAGCTGCTCAACCAAACCCTTCTTTCTTTTCTCTCTCTCTTGATTTTCTTTACTCATGGCTTCTCCTGGACTTTCTCTTTTAGCTTCCATATTTGCCAATTTCTCTCTACAAAAAGACCTCAAGGCATAAAGGTCACCTTTTGCCTGGATGTTATACTCTTGAGAAAGAACCAAATCACTGATGTAATTAATAGCAGCAGCATCCATCTTCAGAGGAAAAAAATTTTAAGATTAATTACCATGTTAGTTTCATCCAAACTTTATCTCATTTAAAGTTCTCAGATTCAGTAAATGTTTCATTCATGCATAAAGCTAAATTTCCCACCAATGGGCATCTGTGAATATTTTGGTGAAATATGGGGCCAACCATGCATGCATTAGGGCATAATTATAATCAATAAGCCCTGCCTTGATAAAAAAAATTAAAGAACAAAATTTGACAACAAGATCCCTATACTTTATACATTTACATATAGCATATTATTATTTCTTTACCATGTTTTTCTTCTTCTTCTTCATTATTATTATGGTCTTGGGGTTGAGACAAAGATTCATATACACCTGCAGTGGGAGTACCGTCTCCACTCAGATTATCTGTCTAACAGAATTTAAAATTATTATAAGAATGGTCATGAGGTACTCGTTGAATCTGGTGTTTGAAAAGAAACTGGAAAACTGGAAAAGTCTCAGACAATGAAAGGGGATGATGGTATTTCAATTCTGTTATGCAGCATACATAAATAAATTTCATCATAGGTTTTGGGTGCAAATAATTTCCAGAGCAATAAACATTAAAGCAATAGATTTAGCATGAAATAACATGTTGAGGGCATTTAATCCATGAAATAGAAATTGCTTGTAAAAGTGTTATTATAACAGTCAAACAGACTCAAAAGAAAACAATGGAACAGAGTGTTAGTGTAATATCTATTACACAGGTTTAATGACCTCACTATATAATGTAGTAACTCTAGTACTATACTCTAAGTACATTACAACTATTTTTAACAACCACATCTTTGCCCTTGACACAAACACTCACATAAAGCTGCATGTTTATATCTAAAGAAAACATTTATATTACAGGAAGTATTAGTATTAGTATTATATATTAATTTTACAAATAAATGTTCACACACAAACAAAATTTATGTTTTCAGGCATGACGTTTGAAAACCTTGTGGCTAAATTCTAGTGTGCCTTGTACAACCACTATCAAACCATGGGGCCAGACCTGTACAATCCTAAACTTATGAGGGCATTTGCTGAAAAGACTTCTCCTGGTCTTTATGATATGCTTGTTCACTCCATATCTAGAGATGACAATTATAGAATACAGAATACTGGTACCAGGAAAGAGATACTAGAACAAAGGACCGTTGTTTTACTGCATACCCTTGCATACTTTAGGTGAGTTATATTCTTCTTAAGTGTTCTCTTCACATCCCGCATGTTTTTATCAGAGTATAATACGAGGAAAACTGTTTTTTAATGCTTAAGAGCAGGTCTCTGTAAGACTCAAGCAAAGTGGGTGGAAATGAAATTTTTTGACCAACCTTGAAATTCGGTGTGTGAGCAGGCCTTTATATGGGATTCACAAAAACAACAACAATTTGGTCAACAAATGTATCGTTGCCATGGAAACGTGTTTTATGAGACCTTAATTTCCAATTTTTGGAATAAATTAAACCCACTCGAAGGTAAAATTCAATGCTGTGTTTCTCATACATGTTAAACTTAATTTCCTTAAAACTTTCGTCAATTATAAAGTAACTTTTCTAGTTTAGAAAAATACCAATTATTGTTAGTTTGTTATTTTGTACATGAAATATTCGTGCCTTCAAGTAACCGATGTATCAACTGTTTTAGCAACAAGATAAAATGGTCAAAATGTTTTTTTGGTCGTTCTCCAAAAGTATTGCATTTCTAATATAGAGGCTTGGTGGGAAGTTTTCTGAAACATTGAAGTTACCAAATCGTGCAAAATCTCTGCGGGTACAATCATCTTTAGTCCTTGGATAGTCAAATTATAAGGCCTAAAATTCAAAATGTCCTAAATTCAACCATATCAAAGCTTCGAATATTAGCAACAAAAAGATGCCAATAAGCTAAACAAGCATTAGAGGTTCAAGGGTAATACCTAAATAACAAAATTCTAGCAAAAAAATAATGTTCTAGTCTGCAAACACAGTAAAAAAAAAATTTATTCAAAGTAAACAATGGTTATTTGCAATTTTCGTCATTTTCAACCTACCTTTATCGTTTCATTGTGACTTTTGTGGCGCTCAACTTTCCAAATTTTCACAAGGAAATGTTTCTTGAAGACTCGATAAGCATTTAGCGAACTAACCTTGGTCGTAAAGAGCTAAATTCCAAGCAATAATTAAGTGGTTCTATAAAGGATTACAACAGGATACACAAGTCATCGAATTCTCGTTCGAAGCAATACAGCATTTATAGTTTCTTCGAGCTTCAAAATTCCTGTATTTCGTGACAGAATTACCTGTAAGCTATTATTTAACATGAATGCTGAACTTTTGAAGGCTACAAAGTAAAAAAATATGCTTATTTTGAGAATATTTGAAAGAAAGAATTCTTGATCTAAAGTTGTTGTTCTCATTTACAACCGCTGACCGGAAGTTTGGAAAAATGAATGAGACAGATTTTGTGGTGACCAGACATCTTCAAACATTCGGCCTTAGCAAATGTACTCACTTAGTCAATTAATCTGATTTATTACTTTGCCGCGCAGGTAAGTATAATTACAGGTATTTCATGTTCAGCCAAATATGGCCCATTTTAACTCGCTTATTACAACATTCAATCTTATATGTGTACAATTCGCTGACCGGAAGTTTGGAAACTTAAGATTTTCTCTGATTGGACCTGACAATTTGAGAGACATCCTCTCCAGTAAATGCCAAGCTTATCACGATGGTGGTTGCATATACAAATTTATTAGAATCTTCCAGTGATATGTCAAAAAATCCTGTTGCGGGGTTAACTTGCAACGGCAGATCTAGGGGAGGGGTGCATGGGGATTTTGTTTCCCTTCCCCCTAGATCCCTAGATGAGCTGTTGTCTACTGCATTATTGGGGTTTGAGTTTGTAAGCAAAGGGTGCACCCCCTCCTAAAACGAAAATTCTGGATGGTATCTCCCCCAATAGAAAAAATCCTGGATCCGCCCCTGACTTGCACGGCAATTATATACCAGCATGCGAAGAATAAATTCTTGACAAGAGCGCAGTGAAAACAGAAGTGAAAGATCGTCAAGGTAGTCGGCATGCATGCTTTGAATAACTTGTTTTTTTTAAAAATACTTTATCACAAGATTTTCCCCCTTCTTCCGCTTCTAAAAACTCTGTTCCTACAACTATTTTCACATAAACTTGTCAAAATAGAAATTCGAAACTAAATTATTAACTTTAAAGGGGGACTAACGTGAAAATCCTCTGAAATTTAATTTGACTAAAACTTCAATCGAATAATCTTTAAGGGTTTAATAATCACTGGTTAAATTATTTTTTTTATATTCCAATGGGAAGTATTATATTTTTATGAATTTTCATAGGTGTCTGTGACGTCATACACTCAACACCAAACATCGCTCCATACATTTCTTTGTAAATAATTTCATGTTTTACTCTTTTTCTATTAAACACAAAGGTCCGCTGAAAACTTAACTTTCGAACTTGTGGTTAGACTGAGTATAAAACTAGCGGAAATTTTGATTACAAAATACAAAGAAATGTATGGAGCAATGTTTAGTGTTGAGTGTAAGACGTCACAGACTCCTATAAAGATTGGTAAAATATAATACTTCCCACCCAAATAGCAGAAAAAAACTTTAACCAGTGATTATTAGATCTGTAAGGGTTATTCCAGTAAAGGTTTCAGCAGAATTAAAATTTGGATGATTTTCGTGCTGATCCCCCTTTAATTATTGTAGAAAAGAATAAGGTCGATAAATGGCATAACACAAATTGAAGTCATTAACAAATGGCTGAACATGAAATACCTGTAATTATACTTACCTGCGCGGCAGAGTAATAAATCAGATTAATTGACTAAGTGAGTACATTTGCTAAGGCCGAATGTTTGAAGATGTCTGGTCACCACAAAATCTGTCTCATTCATTTTTCCAAACTTCCGGTCAGCGGTTGTAAATGAGAACAACAACTTTAGATCAAGAATTCTTTCTTTCAAATATTCTCAAAATAAGCATATTTTTTTACTTGTAGCCTTCAAAAGTTCAGCATTCATGTTAAATAACAGCTTACAGTTAATTCTGTCACGAAATACAGGAATTTTGAAGCTCGAAGAGACTATAAATGCTGTATTGCTTCGAACGAGAATTCGATGACTTGTGTATCCTGTTGTAATCCTTTATAGAACCACTTAATTATTGCTTGGAATTTAGCTCTTTACGACCAAGGTTAGTTCGCTAAATGCTTATCGAGTCTTCAAGAAACATTTCCTTGTGAAAATTTGGAAAGTTGAGCGCCACAAAAGTCACAATGAAACGATAAAGGTAGGTTGAAAATGACGAAAATTGCAAATAACCATTGTTTACTTTGAATAAATTTTTTTTTTACCGTGTTTGCAGACTAGAACATTATTTTTTTTGCTAGAATTTTGTTATTTAGGTATTACCCTTGAACCTCTAATGCTTGTTTAGCTTATTGGCATCTTTTTGTTGCTAATATTCGAAGCTTTGATATGGTTGAATTTAGGACATTTTGAATTTTAGGCCTTATAATTTGACTATCCAAGGACTAAAGATGATTGTACCCGCAGAGATTTTGCATGATTTGGCAACTTCAATGTTTCAGAAAACTTCCCACCAAGCCTCTATATTAGAAATGCAATACTTTTGGAGAACGACCAAAAAACATTTTGACCATTTTATCTTGTTGCTAAAACAGTTGATACATCGGTTACTTGAAGGCACGAATATTTCATGTACAAAAAACAAACTAACAATAATTGGTATTTTTCTAAACTAGGAAAGATACTTTATAATTGACGAAAGTTTTAAGGAAATTAAGTTTAACATGTATGAGAAACACAGCATTGAATTTTACCTTCGAGTGGGTTTAATTTATTCCAAAAATTGGAAATTAAGGTCTCATAAAACACGTTTCCATGGCAATGATACATTTGTTGACCAAATTGTTGTTGTTTTTGTGAATCCCATATAAAGGCCTGCTCACACACCAAATTTCAAGGTTGGTCAAAAAATTTCATTTCCCACTTTGCTTGAGTCTTACAGAGACCTACTCTTAAGGCAAATTGTATTATTTGACTGTTTATTAATTAATCAATTTATTGACTGCACACATGCACAAGTGCATAAAATAATCATATTCAACTAGCTTGCATGGTCTGTATTGTAGAGAATTTTCAAACCTTGTTTCATTTTGTTATTATAAACAAGAAGTTTATGCAATCAACATAACTCTTATTTTCATACATTCACATCAACTGAAATCTTGTCTGGTAATTAACATGATTGATAACTTCCATGTGATCAGCTCCCAAAAACAACCATTAGACCTCAAGAAATCTACATCAATAGACATGATGACCAGTTTATTAGACATGCCAAGTGTTGCACCGATTCCTAGACCACAAGACAGTTTAAGCATCCACAGAACAGTTAAAATCAAAGTAAAACAAGTGACTAAAGATTGTCGTGGGGGAATAAGCCATGATGATGTGGTGAAATTAGTTGACAAGTTCCTAGACTGCAGTTGCACCTTTCTGGAGGGTCTTACTGAAAAATACAAATCAATTACACCTGAATCAGTTGAAAGTCAAGTTAAAGAATTAGGGTATGTCTACGTACATGTAATGCAATCAGATGACCATAAATAACATTTAACAATTATTCCACAAAGTCGAGTCGTACATGAACTGATAGCCAACTCAGCAGCCATTTATGACGAGAGTGGAATAATTGTTTTATTATACAGTCAATCACTGGATCATGAAAAAAATTAATGTTCTGTTATCATTTTTCATTAGAAAGTGCGTTTCTCTACTCATAGTATACAAGCTGATAGCCTAGTACTTAGTAGAGTAGCCAATCAGACCGTGCGCTTGCTCATATCCAGTGATTGACCTAATAATAATAATTGATATTAATATTTTTGAGATTTGAGATTTTGTATTATTTTCTTATTAGCATTTATTCCAGCCATGCCCAAAGCGATTTACAAACCCTGCAGTCTTGTCTACTTATTGATGAAAGAGAACAAACACTAAAAAGCATGGAAGACTATAAAAAAGCATTGAATCACATTCTAAGAGTTGCTCCAGAATTAAGAGAATACATGAAAAAAAAACCTAGTACCAACACCTGGTGATTGGCCAACATGGCTCTATATTAAGAAGCTAATAGCTCAAGCTAACGGCCATAACACTATCCTAACTTCCCTCATCCCTGAGCAAGGTCCATTTCATGTTAGTTTAAATCTACAAGAACAGATGGTCGTACAATATAACTTTTTGTTTGATAAACTGCATCAACATTTATTTTCAAAACCACTCCCACAAAAACCTAAGCCACATCAATGTTCCCTGCTCATAAGTTCAGTGCTACTTGGATGGCTTATGGTGCGTGACAGAATAATGGCCAAATTTACCATGTGTAAAGACCCTCAGTATGAACTTGTATTATTTCTTCTGGAAGAAGTAGTACCTTTGGGATTTTTTCAGTACTTTGCTATCTTTTGAAGTGGTAATTTAGAACAGTACCTTACTGTGATGGTAAGGATTGCCATCCTGTTTATCATTTGGAAACGAAGACATTATAACAAGTCAACCCTGTCAATGCTCAGTGACATTGAACACCAAAGGAAAAAACTTACTTCCACAATATTTTGCAACAAAAAAGAATTGGCTATCACTTTTTACAGAAAAGAAAGTCGAAATATTTCACTCTGAACTTCGAAACAAAATCACACTATGGTCTTCTGCTGAGTTTATTCAAAATGTAGCAAAATGCATAAATGCTCAAAATTTTCAAATTTCATTCCAAAAAAATTTTGTGAAGAATACGTCAAAGGGAAGTCACAAAAGGGACTGGACAACTATAGCTGGGATGAGTGCTGAATATCTGATCAACTTGTTTACGTCTGTTGCTCAAAACATTGGAAAAAGTGCAAAGGTAATAATGAAGGATTATTATTGACTAAACATGAACCTTTTTAACCGAGCATGAGGTCTGAATGCAGAAATATCAGACTAAAGTGTTGACATTATAAAATAAGCACAGCAAGGTTGTGCAGAATAGCCCAAGGTCTGATATTTCTCTTTATTATATGACTGACAGCTATAATTTCCTGTAATTTGATTGGCTCGAGCCCAGTCTGTATTTTGCCAATTTGCCTACATATGGTTGGAATCTTTGGGAATATTTCTTATTATCCGGATCTACCTCGCATGGTTGCACATGTATTCTCTGAACTGTTGAATTCTAGATTCTAGCACACCCTACATGTAGTTTGTAAACACGACTTCATTTTTCATTTATAGAAAAAATTACAAAGTCATATAGTAAAAAAATTATTAAACTTGTTTGCTTGGTCTGTACAGAGAAATATTACAGCCCACAGCCTTGGGCCCATACGTTCAAGACCTTGGTCTGATATTTCTCTGTGCAGACCAAGCAAGCAGGTTTAATAACCCTTTAGTACAGATGTACAGAGTTAGCAAGATTTTTTTATTAATATGTGACTTTGTCTCTTTTTCAATTACATTTACAATTCAAAATCTTAAAAATTGAAAAACATGCACAAAACCCAATCATATTGCAATCATAGACAGTCATACAAAATTTTTCCTATTTTTAGACAACTGCAACTCTTGAAGACATTTATTTTAATTATGATCTTACCTGTTTCACAGATACCAAGAGATCTTGATAAATATGGCAAACCAAAAGGAGACATTAAATTCTGGTTTCCAACATTTGATACAAATGTCAGTAGTACATGTATGCCTCTGGGTTACAGTTTCGAAGAGAAATATCCCAATACTGATCCTTGTCCTGACAGCAAATGTGATCTTCAAAGCTGTAAAGGGAGTGGCACTTTCCGTCGTTTGAACTGTTTTCACACTTTTCATGATGTCTGTTTAGATGGTACTTCCAACTGCCCCATATGTCATGACAAATTACAGGAGAAAATTGAGGAGCTATCTGCAAAATTCAATTCTTCGCTTCTGGAGCCAACAAAGTCAAAGCACAGAAGTTGCACACCACAAAGCATTGATGAAGCAGAAAATAACCAATTACATGTAAGACCTGCAGCCTTCTACAATTCATTGGATTGGGATCAACAAATGGAAAGATGTGTCCAGGATATAGCAAATGTACCACAACCGATGAATGAAACAAGACTGGTTTCTGAACCACCAACCAGCACCATTCACCATAATCCAGTTTCTGCATCAGGGACACCAGGACCACAAACAACACCAATTCCTCAACCACCAACCAGCACCATTCACCATAATCCAGTTTCTGCATCAGGCACACCAGGACCACAAACAACACCAATTCCTCAACCACCAACCTGCACCATTCACCATAATCCAGTTTCTGCATCAGGGACACCAGGACCACAAACAACACCAATTCCTCAACCACCAACCTGCACCATTCACCATAATCCAGTTTCTGCATCAGGGACACCAGGACCACAAACAACACCAGTTCCTCAACCACCAACCAGCACCATTCACCATAATCCAGTTTCTGCATCATGCACACCAGGACCACAAACAACACCAGTTCCTCAACCACCAACCAGCACCAATCACCATAATCCAGTTTCTGCATCAGGGACACCAGGACCACAAACAACACCAGTTCCTCAACCACCAACCAGCACCAATCACCATAATCCAGTTTCTGCATCAGGCACACCAGGACCACAAACAACACCAGTTCCTCAACCACACATGTACAATCAGCAAAGTGCAATTCTGTACAAATGTCTTTCTTCTACACATTACTGGTTCTTTCCTCATCAGATTTCCCAATCCACAATCAATGGTAGGCATGGTAGCACTGCTTGTACCCTTATTGCACTTCTCATGGCCAACAAATATCACACTACAAAGCCAGTTCTACAATTGTTTCCTAATGGTATTTCAAGTGCATGGGTACCACTACTTAGGTCTTCCATTCTAGAAGGAAACAAAGTCCATGATGATATATTCCAGCATGCACCTGTGCATCTACAAGTGGAAATGGCCTCAAGGCTTCTTGTTTCACAGCTTAGCAAATTTCAACTGGGTCAAGAACTGCCAGTTAATTTTACAGCTGTCATAACTGATCCAGCAACAAGTAACCTGGAGTACTATCTAAGGTCCATGATGAAATCCAGTACTGGTTCAAGTTCTGCAATAGTGACATTCCGCGCTAATACTTTTACTTTTGTCAAAGGACTACAAAACAATATCATTCTTCTGGACAGCCACATTCACCACCCACATGGAGCTTTGATTGCATCTTGCCACATCAATGACATTTCCAGCCTATTACAATGGATGAGATGCACACACTTAGCCACAAACTTCAACCTTTGTACACTGACCATGATACACTTTCAGTAGATGTACGGTTGTAAAATGCAATCAGCATCATATGAGAAGCATAAATTTGAATACTATTTTAAGTGTTCTGGGTCCAGTCGTTGGAAGAGTGGATTTTATCCATTCAATCAAAGTAACCCACTTTATACTCTGTAGTAGTACAGTAGATTTTTAGTACTGTAACACTCTAAAACCTCAAATTTTTCAACATTCCAGTTTGGGTTCATAATTTCAGACATAAACTTCTGAAACTGGCTATAGTTTTTTGTTTTTGCTTATTTTGACAATGGCAGATCTCCAGAATTCAAATTCTTATTCTTCTCACATGAAGTTCATTGTGTAAGCCGATTTTTTATAAACGGTTTCTTTCATGTTTTAGCAGGTTTTATTGTTATAGATATTTATAAGCTTATACATGTATTCACATCTGCAAATTTGTTTTCTTAAGGTAGGGGTTCAAAGTAAAGTCTTGCATTTACTAATATTATTTAACATGGCTTTAAAACGCCTGAAATTAAATTAACTGGTAATTAAAATCTTACAAATTTTAACAGTTTTTATATGAAATCCAGAAAAAAAGATGTGTTTGCAGATAATCACATGGTCGGATTCTATGTAAAGAAATCCAAAAATATCTGTAAAATTCCAAAACGAATATTTATAAAATAGCCCTGTTGGTTAAGATAAAACCTACTTTTAGATGTGATCAATTGTTATTTCCATTGAAGCCACAAAAAAGTGATTAAAAGTCGAATGTCTTCGTTTTTATATGTTCACACTCTTCTATTGTCCGCCATTTTGTTTTTTTTCTCCCAACGCATGCGCAGTACGTTTTTCACCAGTGTCGCCTCTACCTAGTAGTACACTCATGTACTTAGAAGTACATATCTTTATTTTTTTTGCCCTCTTATTTCATGTCTCCCGATACTCTGATTTATCAAACACCGGATTTTTTTAATAAACTTTTTATTATCATATCTAAACCAATTCAATGTACAATTCAACGATACTGTGGTTTTGAACAAAAGAAATGGTTTGATTAAGAAAAAGATCTTAGCTTGTGTGATCTTTTAGCTCGTAATACTAGTCTTTTGAAAACCATCCCTTCTCAGGTGAGCAAGCGTTACTTGGCGGACTATATTTCAGTAGTATCGCACTGACCCAGGAATCTTGTCTCAACAGGTGATTTGCATGTGATGTGAAAGCAAAGACCACAAGATGACTCATGATATAGTCTCGAGTATAGTTTTATTAATGATATTGGATCATTCACTGACCTACTAACAACATGATCACTAGAATGATTTTCATATGACCGTGAAAGAAAATAGACCATTTAGTTTGTAATAGTTGATAAAGAACAAAAGAAAATCATTGGTTTAGAGTCTACTACTAACTATTAGTTTGCCTATTCTTTCACGATCATATGAAAATCACTCTAGCTACTTTTAACAAGACTTGTAGACCAACTAGTAACTGCTAGTCACACACTATTGAAAAGGTTGTGAAAAACGCTTAAACCTCTCTTCATAATAATCTGTTTGTAATGTCACGCCGTTTCTGTCACGACATACAGGTCAATACTAAACAGGCGTTGTAAAATAGTCCAAGTAAAATCAAAACTTTGACATTTTGCTTTCTTCATATGAGAGTGTCTCTACATTCATTGTTGCGTGACTATTGAATAACTGTATTGCTTTACAAATATAAGTCATGTGAATCTACGAGATCAACATGAGCCCAGCCAGCACACCAACAACAATAGTTTGGAAGTTCACCATGACACCAACACAACCTGATGATTCCAAAGAAAATAAACAGAGTTTTTGTAAAAAAAAATCTATAACGATTAATCGTTATTTGCAGGCTTAGTATTCGTGCCGAATAGTCCATAGCCAATTACCCTGTAGAAATTCTGCCATGGAAGTGTCGTTGTATTTACTTCAATATGGAGAAGACAATAGATATAGACAGGAAAAATACGTAATGCGTGACTATCATGAAAGCCAAGGTTGACTCACCGCATGTTACATATCGCATGTATGCTGCTTGCATGATATCTGCTGTGTCGGCTGGATGACCTACCTGCCCAGTTCTCAATAGCATTTGTTTATCTTTGTTTCAGCTTGTGGAGGAGAGTTGACAGGGAATACTGGAACATTTTCAAGCCCTAATTACCGATCACATTACCCTAACGGAATAGTAAGGATTTCACAGCAATAAATAGACATTCTATGGGTATCAGACTAGTCTTATTGGTTTTTTTCTTTTTAGGTCTGTGGGAGATCCAGGCGGAGCCAGACATCCAACAAATTATCATAACATTCGAGGATTTTGCCATCGATGACTCCCCCTTACATGTTCCTATGACTATCTCTTAATCCTCGACTCTCTACACGGACAACAAGTAGGAAAGTACTGTGGCATGACTAAACCACTGCCCATAAAGATCGCACGCAATGCAGCCAATATTCGTTTCCAGGCTTCTCACTTAAGCTCTGCGCGTGGTCTTAAGGCTCATTATACAACACTATAACTAGGCAAGAACTGTCTTGACCTGTAACTTTAATTGATCTGGATATGCTGAATAAAATAATGAATTATCCATATTGTTTTGTGTATTTTACTGAATACTGAATACTTTTAATAAAAGCTGACTGCCATGGCCGCCACGTCCCAAGTATGACAAAATCAACTTCCGTGTTAAAATTCTAGGAGTAAGAAAGTGAAAAGCTAAAGCCGGCAATTTAATTGAAATTTTTGATGAATCCCCATACATTTCCTTATAACAGTACACCACAGAAACCAAGCTTGGGCTACCTGTGATTCGGGTCGGCAGCTTCCTAAGTAGTATAGGGAATGGGGGTTCTAGCGCAGTGACCACACGAGGATTTCCCGTTTAAAGTCACTAACCCGTGTTTGCGTAGCCCTCATTCCCTATGAGACTCCCAGGATTACTCGTGGGGTTAACAGCGCACTCGAAATATGTTAGTTTACGCCAGGATTACCCGTGAGGGCAACAGCGCACTTAGGTATGTTAGTCACTAGTATAGGGAATGGGGGTTCCAGCGCAATCTCAACACGGGCAAGACCCGTGTCAAAAATCCACCTACGGACGACCCCCACTCCAAGTGTGGTTGAGGGCAACAGCGCACTTAAATATGTTAGTCTATATATGGAGTGCGAAGAATGTAAGAAGTTCGTTAACGACTTCTGTATAATTTGTCTAAGACCTAAAGTTATCGTACCTAAGCCAGAACCCTTTTGGTGTTGTGGTAAAAAAATGCAATTAGAAGACGACACGTCAGCACAGTGTTACGAGTGTGGTAAGAATATTCGTAATGCCGTACCAAATGCTACCAAAGAGCAATATTACGCCAATGGAGGTCGTACGAAAACACCTTATAAGAGAATAAAATACTTTAGGGACTGGATGAGTCATATCCAAGGTTTACGACCGGTATATTTAGACACCGAAGTAAAGAAGAAAATCATAGACCACTTAGAAGAGCCGACCCCACAAAGCCTACGGAAAGCGTTGAGAAAATTAAAGCTAGGAAAATATTACAAGGACATCTCTTACCTTTTGTCTGAAATTACCGGTAAGTCTATTCCCGAGGTTTCTGATATGAGCACAGCCGAGTGGATGTTTTGTCGGCTGGATAAGGATATTCCTTATTACCCCGACGTAATTTACGGAATATTTTACAAAATAGACCCCAACCACCCCCTGTTAGGATGGATTCCGAGAAAATAAAAATGCAAAACTGGCGTTTATTTTGCCAGAAACCCCACTGGGGAATGCATCGCGCAGAACACCAAGCTATCCCCAGTGGGGTTTTTTGCATTTTGGGCTTACGGGGCTTATTTCATCCCGCGCCAGAGGCCCTCTAGTACACATATATCTTTCCACCAGAGGGTGAACTCCGGACAGCGTCCCGAGACACCCCCTGACTTTTCGGGGTTGAATCGCACTTTCTACCCCTCCCCCCACGGTTGCTGTGAGTGTGGGGAGGCTTTTTTTTTCACTCACAGCAACCGGTCCAAATGCATCTACAGCGAGGCTCGAACTCGGGACTTTAGGCCTCCCCAGCTCCAAAGTCCACGATCACAAGCGAACGCCAGACACATCTGGACGCTTATGTATGTGAAAATTATTATATTTAATTTGCATAATTTCTAGACTGACGTTCGATATGTAAATAGAATCCCGTCACGCTCTTTTCGAAGCAGATGTTTACTGAGCAAGCTTTCTTTGAAGCTCTTCTTTCGCTTCTTGGTAGATCTTTTTGCGAGATTCCTCGGAAAGATCTTTTACGACTGTTTTTTTATTCCTTATGTTCGACTTTAATTTCTCGTATTTGTCTTCTTCGGCCAGAATAAGCGAGAATTCTACGTCGTCTATCTTTCTGTCACGCAAAGCCTTTGAGACAAGATCGGTAATTGTATTTACTTTAGCCCTTGACAGAGCTATTGTCGTGTCATGCTTGGATATTTTGCTTGACAACTGTTTCATAATGCCCGTAGCAACAGCAGAAATAATAACACAGGCTGCCCCAACGCCGGCCAAAGGAACTCCAACGATTATTCCCGGCCCAGTAAGCGAAGTAGCAACGCCGGAGCCCGTTAACACAACAGATATGGATCCTGAAGTTATCGCAATCTTATGTAGCGTACTCCGGGCTCTAACGTACTTTTTTCTAACTTTTTCATAGTGTTTTGCCTGCCCTTCCAAGTAAGCCAGGATTAAGTTTGCTTTATTCAGACGAAAGTTTTCGGCGTTTAGTTCGTTAGGTGTAGTATAGGGAACATCTGGGTACAACTGAGGTGCTGATGGTATAACATCCATTATATATACTAATGTACGACGCTTTTGGGAATGATATTGAGGAGCAGCCACATCACGACAACCGGGATTACTGGAACTGGAGGGCCTTTAGGAAGATGTTTCCGCATGCAGACCCTAGTAAGTTCGAAAGAAGGCCCGATGGGATTTACTATAACGGCTCTAGGATGTACAGCAACGAGGATTTGAAACCTACGTTGGTCGATCAGATAGACAATCAACTGAAGAATTCTGGTTATATCGAACATAAGCCCGTGCAAGGTTGGTCAAAGGAATTATTGCTTGGTACCGGTACTTATCCGATACCCGCGGTTTCATTTGATGAACATCCAAGTTTGGATTTGACATTGAATATGCGGATCTCTAACAACCATTCCTTTCCGTTAAAGGTGCGAGATATCTTCAAAGAAGTTCCCATTGTTCATACCACCGCTAAGGAATCTCATGAATGGTTAAGTGGTCCTAACATGCGTTATTGGCCGCAGCAACTAAACTTTGCGGTTTGGTGTGCCACTAGCGGCTGTGGGGTAAGCGCAAACTTGATGAAGAATTCGATATTTATGTTTCATTTTCACTTCACGGTTAGAAGAATACTGCATGAGATGGGCGTTACTGCATTACCAGGAGATGCTGCGTTCTATCCAAGAGATAACAAATACGACGTTCCAGCCTATGACAGGCTTTGTAAGGAGTTCGGTGTTGTAGGGAAGGATTTTAGATGCACTGTCGGTGCTAACAATGGTCTAGGGCACATTTGGGCTTATTGGGGGATTGGTGGACACGAGCTAAGCGATAAGGAAGTTCATGCATTGCGGCTACGGTGGAACACGGGATATCATAAGGAAACTCACGACAGTAGCACCTTCTTTGAACCAAACGCTAAGACCACTAAGGAAGTCAGAGACGGACCTCTGTTCAAAGACGAGGGCGGTAAGTATGCAGGGGCTAACCCGCTGATTATTAAGATTACCAACGACGAGCAAACGAAGCAATACTTTAATTTCATACCCCCAGAAAGTAAAGGACTAACTAGAGCTGGCCTTGCCCGTTTGAACCGCAGCATAGAAGCTTACGTGTATTCTATCCTTGGAGCCCAAGTAAATACCCGATCAAGCATAGTGGGGAATACCGGCGCCGCAGAAGAAACGCGAGCCGAAGCCTTGATCTTATTCGAAAGTTCAATCTTGGAGGGCGACATTAGCAAGGGCGTACAGCGTTACCAACTAGCTATACAAAATTCTAAGGCGAGGTTGGACTATGCAGTAGCCCCGGGTTGTTGGTTAATGCCTAGTAATTTATCTATAAATACTGGTTCTGTAGTAGGATACAACAACAAACTTCAACGAGCTACTAAGGATATGAAGTTTGGGGTGAACGACGTGAACTCTGACACTCTTAGGAACATTCCCCATTTCGTGGAGAAGTCAAAAAAGTCGCATGAAACGAAGCTACCCGTAGTTAAGAAACCATCAAAGAAGGTTATACCTGCGATACCTGAGGAATATGACCATAACTTACTAAAGGCCGGCTTAGCAGCTGCAAGCATTGGTCTGAGCTATTATATATGGCGATGAACAACCCCTACGTAGCTGGAGTAGATTGTGTTTATACGACTTACACAGGCGAGAAAAAATACACCCAGGCATCTTGGGTTGATGTCACGGGGATGTCCGTGAATTTGAATTACTCAGGAAAGAAGTTAATCCTTTGTAGTATTTGCATTGGCACGAGCAGCCATGCCAACGTGGGCTTTAGGTTCCTGGATGACAATGGCATACTGCTGCCTATGAGAAATAAGACAAACAACAGGGAGCCTGCGCATTTCTCCGTAGAGCCCAACCCAGCCAGCGCCGAAAATCTATCGGTTTGGACTTTCCACATGGTCGCCGATTGCCATGGGAAGGTAAAGCTGCAAATGCGCGTAGATGACACCGGGAGCGTTTGCATAAATAGTATAGAAAATCAGAGAGATACGGTTTATAATCACAAGACCATTAGCACTCTTACGGTGGTGAGCCTTTAGGAGGATCTTTGATTCTTGAAATATATGAACCCACACGCGAAGGAAGATTGGTTTCTACATTTTTTGGAGGAGAAGGACTACTTAGAACAGCATTGGCATGACACCGGGCTGTGGGTGAAGGTTGGGGGCCTGGGATTGATCATGTGTACCATTTGCGTTTCGACGGGGTATTCGTGTAATGTCGGGTTTAGGATCGTTGATGAGGATAACCACCCATTACTACCCTACAGAAAAAAAGATAATAATAGGAACCCAGCTCATTTCTCGTCGGAGCCCCCACCGTTAAGCACAGAAGACTTAACGCCGGTAACTTTTCATATGATAGCCAATTGTCAATATGCGAAGCTTCAGGTTCTTCCCAACGACGTTGCCTACCTTCGGATAAATGCCGCCCCGTCAAAAGATCCTCCAACGAATGCTGTTTGGAATCATAAGCCCATTAGCACCATGAGTGTGCTGCCGCTAGTTCCGCATTATCAGGGCGGCGCGAATACTATCTTTACTTATCCCCAGTCGAGGATGCCTCGGATGCCTGACGACGATAAGCCCCCAGTAACGTACAAGGATAAGATTAACCCTTCATCTTCTTCAGGAGTACCACTCCAATAGCGACAACCAAGATCCAGACGTTATTCCCCACGAACTTCAACAGTTCACCGCCGGCCCTAAGTGCCAAGGAAACAACCGAACCCAGCAGCCCAGGAAGACCGGCTGCCATCTTTTTTCCCAAGTCCGTCAGCCCATTGCCTAATTTCTTTACGCCCGCGCCTGTAGCCTTAAGCGCGGATAGGATAACTCCTACTACGCTTGAAATAGCGACCGCGAATGCCAGCGGAACGCCATACTTCAAAAGGGCTCTTTTTACCTTTTCCTTGGTGGTAAGGCCCAACTCCCTTTCCAGGTTGCCTTTTGCGCTTGTAATTCCGCGACTCTTTCCTGAAGGGTTTCTACTTCCTTTTGAGCTGCTTCCCTTTCCTCTTCGGGACGAGTTTGGTCATTAATTATTTCCTGCTGCCGCTCTATTTGTCCCTCCAGGTCTTCAATAGCCTGATCTCTTTGCCGGATTTGTTCTTCCTTAGTGTTAATTTCGGCAACCAACTGCCGCCGTTCCTCTAAAGAGCCGACTATGGTGGTACGTAAGTTCTTAGCTTCTTCCTTGCTTATGTCTAGGTCTTGCAGGGCAAGTTGGAAGGCCTTTTGGGCTTGGTCCCTATCGCGTAGGGCTTTGTCTGTTTGTTCTCTCATTTCTATTATTCTTTGGTTTTTATCGTTAAGTTCTCTCTTTTGAGCATCGAGGAGTAGTCGGTTTTGTCGCATGTATTCTGCCTCCCTTTCCTCCATTGTTTCCTTTAGTCCTTCGACTTCCCTTATCGCTTCGATGCTTTTTTGTTGCCGCTGCATTAGGGTCTCGAACTTTTCAAAGGCTTCGCTGGTGTTTTCATCGTTTTCTCTTAGTCTTTCCACTAAATTAGGTCTTCCTAATGCGTTTTTGATTTCTTTTGGGAGATTACTGGTGAGCCTGTCGGAGTCTCTCCTTTGGTAGAGATTATACCACTTATCCCTTCCTTGATACTGGATTTGAATTTGCCCCTTATCTCCGGTTTGGAAATTAAGGCGGGTCAAGTCCACATTTGGAAATTTCTCCCTTACGTCGTCTAAAAGCCCCCTTAGCATTTCAGTTCTTAGGTCCGTGGAATCCAAGTTTTGCAATTCCAAATATTCTGGAATAGGTCGCCCTGGGTTCCTTGATTGCCACTTATCCTCTAAGGAACGCCAGGCCTCGCGGGCCCTGCTGCCATATTTGCGTCTTAGCTTGTCAAAGAGACTTCGTCCGTCTACGTTGTCATTAGGAAGTAAAGACTCGTATTCTTCGTCGTTAATGTCTACTTGGCCTTCTTCGGTAAGGGGGTCAAAATCCGTTCCTTCTACTTCCATTATATATGATAAGCTCAAAGTTAAATCCCAACGTATTACCTAAGCAGGTTGGCGGGCTGAAAGCGGAACGCACCTTTCACCGGGTCACATTCACACCTTCTAGCGCAAAGCCAGGAGAAACCTTGTACGTAGGCGTGCCCCGTCTAACGGATAACCTAGTCTTAGTTCCTGGCACCTTGGCTTTGAGGTTTGACCTAGCGGTACAGTCAAGCCCCACAGATGAAAGGATTATCGTTAACAACGTGGGTCGCAACATTGTTTCTAAGATGAGAATTAAGTTTGCCGGGGAATCCCTTTTGGACTTAAATAGGTACGATCTGTATACCACGTACAAAGACTTATGGTTAACAGCCTTCGACCGCGCGCAAAGGATAGAACAAGGAATTGGTAGTGTCATTCTACGTAAGGTCCGCATACCTACGAAAACGCAACCTACTGACGGCAGCGGAGAAACCGCAGTAGCAGACGCAAAGCGAATAAAGACCGCCTATGGTAGCAAGTATGTCATACCGTTGGACTTTGAAGTGATTACGAATCACGGTGTGTATTACCCAAGACAGTTATCCGAGTTACAGTTTGAAGTAACTTTAGCAGATGCTAATAACATCATTGGTGGGCTGACCACTGCACTTACCAAAACAACCCCATACTCTATTACCAACTTAGAGCTACAGTACGAAACGGTGTACAGCGAAGAGCTGGCCCGTAGCGCTGGCATGGAATACAGCTCCGGAAAGGCATTCCTTTACGACCACGTAGTGATGTATAAGACATTTAGCTTCTTGGATAAGACGGATGAGGTTATCAATCAAAGCATTAACCTCCCGCGAAGAAGTCTCACGGGGTTAATGCTGGTGTTTGCTAAACCCTACGAGGCCGGTAAGCGCGACTCCGAAGCCTTTCACAACCCTAACATTACTAACGTCGGCGTGAATATTAACGGCGTTCCAAACAAGGTTTACTCCCAGGAGATAAAGCCTGAAGACATTTACAGAGAGGCCGCGCGCAAGTTTGGCGACCAAATTAACCGTGAGGAATTCTTTAATGATAAGTACGCGCTGTGGATTGATATGCGCACAACGAACGACGAAGACCTACATGGTCAGGGCTTACGTCTAGTAAATACGCAGGATGGCATAACATTGGAGATCAAGCGCACCAAAAACGCCAGTGCCGGCGACGGTGATAAGATAAACTGCTACGTCTTCGTGGTGTCTGACGCGCAACTGAGCGTAGAAATGAATCAGCTAAAGAGCGTTGCCTATTAAAATATTCCTTACGTATAATATGCTTCGCGTATTTCAAAACAACGAAACCAAACTGCAATGCATAGTGCAAGGCGACAAGCCTTACTTTAAAGCAAAGGAAGTGGCACTGGCGTTAGAATATGAAAACACCAGGAAGGCGATTAGAGATCACGTTTCTGAAAAGTACCAGAAAAGATTGGATGAGTTAAGAGGAACGAATCGTTCCCCCTTTACTACACAACCAAATGCCGTGTTCATCTCAGAGCCTGGGTTGTACGAACTGATATTTAGTTCGAAGTTACCTAAAGCGCTGGAATTCCGCGATTGGATATTCGAGGAAGTACTCCCCACCCTTAGGAAAACTGGTAAGTACGAGGTCGAGAAGCGCTTTGACGGTCCAAACAAGTTGGTATTCAAAATAGAAAATGAGTTTGACCTGCATAAAAAGGTAGTGGACTACATCCGCAGGTTTTACCCCCAAATGCTTGTGACCCCTGGTCTAGGTGAACTGCAGGATTCGGACGGCAAACGTATAAAGTGTTGGCAGAAAGGATATCAACGCGGTCAGCCCGACTTAATGATCTTGAATGCGCACACCCATTACCGTGGATTCTGCATCGAGCTGAAGACTCCAAAAGGCAACGGCAGGTTATCTGAGGATCAGCGACTACTCTTACAGAGGTATGAAGAAAACGGTTATAAGGTAATGATTAGCAGCGACTACGACGTCATTTGCAGGGAGATCACGGAGTATGCAGAGCGCCTACGAATTCCTTGCAGGTGGTGCTGTAAGGCCTTCAAGACCTCGGAGACCTTGGCAACGCACTTAAAGATATTCCATAGGTATAATGAGCCTGCGGCAAATACATTGGCGAGATCTAATAGAAGGTATTTCGTATGAAATAAAAAATTATGTCGTCTTCGAGGATATCAACCGCTTGCGGCTGGTCCTCAAAGACAGTGACGGCATAGAGTATTCCCTGTGGGCGCCTGATAGGGTCAGGTACGTCATACAGGGCGAGGAATTCACCCATCTGCGCTCGCATGGTAAGAAGAATGGGAGGTGGGAGTTCGACATTGAAAGGAGGGTCACTCCATCTCCTCTTTGTAGTTAAGCGCGTCTGCTAAAGTCCGCTGCGCTTTAGGATCCGCGGAGCACCAATGCCCCACAAAGGATTCTTCGGGGAATACCTTGCCGCAATGAAGGCAGGTGTATTTTTCTCCTCACGAATTGCGGGGATTTCAGGGATTATACAGTCGCTTGGTAGTTCGCATGTAATACAGTCCATATATTGAAAGGGCGATTAGGAATCCTCCAAAGAATGCGGCTGCGTAGGCTAGCATATACCTTTAAAAGGGGTCCTTATTTTTATTGTTGATTGTTAACAAACAACAAGAAAAATAAGATCAGGATTTGAGACTCTTTGCACAAACCCTGCTTTACTATTAAAGGACAACTGACCCTCCAAAATGACCCATTTTTAAGAGGAACTACATCATTTGAGAAGTCCAAAAATCCAGTTTTTAAAGGGGATAGAGCATCCATTTTTCTAAAACAATTTTTTGAAAACATCGCATATATCGCTCTGGTGGCCGCCATCTTGTGCTTTTATCGCGGGCTCAGAAAAATAGCGTAATGACGTCACAACGTCACAAGAGTTCAAGCTTCCAGTTGTTTGCCTGACTTCTTCCTCAGTTTCTTATACGTTTTACTCAATATTTTGCGAAAAAATACAACTTGGTCATCAAATTAAAGGCATGTCAGAATCTAATTCTTCTTCCGAAGGCTCGGACAGCTCGGGAGACGATTTCGCTCAAGAATTTTTCGGAATGGACGACGAATTTGGTTTACGGCCATATCAGTTTGAACCAGAAATAGAAATCTCCTCAGATGAAGAGTTCAGAGAAGGATCTGACAGTGACATTATTGAAGACGATGAACAAGAGAACAATCGACTTACAAATTCAGATTGGTAAGTCGTACTTCTGTCTTATCACAAAACTGAACTACATATCCATTTTATATAAAATCGTATCTTGCCACTCGTGTTCTTGCAATATGTTCTTTAGATATTGGTATGCATGAATCCAGTTTGCGACCAAAAGCAATACCAACTTTCACAATTTTAATTAAAAACATGTTTAAAAACATCGCTTGATAGTCAATAAGTTATATACTGCAGGATATAGATACAGGGATATAGTTGTGTCACAAGTTGTGTATGTATATTCTCACTTGAGACAATCGTTGATAATGTTCAAAGATACTAAGAATTGTTTTATTTCTGTTAAATAGGTGTACCTGTGGTAGCTGCCAAATTATGGATTCAATATCTGAATGCATTTGTTGCCAAGAAATCGAAAAAGTGGTTGCAACATGCCAGTCTGTTGTTGAAGATGGAGATGCTGATGAACCACCACCATGCATTACTCAACATCCTGGATTCTTACCTGTTTGTGCCAATAAGTATGTTCTTCGAACCGCATGGGCTCAGTACAAACAGCAGTACAGTAATGCGTATGAAGGCCCAGAGCACAAGCAGTACAGACACATTGCATATAGGCAACTAGCAAGATGGTGCTGGGGAGTTCTTGGAAAGGAAGTTCGGGTCGTTCTGCCCTCTTGTGCTGTCATGTGCATCAGAGCACACTTCCCTCCCCCTGGACTAGAGGAGGACTTTGAATTTGAAGGTTTTCACTATGCAGATGATTAGCTTGGCCTAAAGTTACATGGAGTTATTATATACATTTTATTTATTCCTTACTTCATTTCATATACACAGAGTGGATTTTTTTCTATCAGGATTTCTGAATTGATAAATTGAAAAGGAAAACATGGAAAGGCTGAGACCAAAATGTATAAGATTAGTCATGAATTTATTTTTAGATGAAGTACATATAGAAAGTTGTTTATATAAATGTTTTCTAGGTTTTGCATATTTTATTATTTAAAAACAACTACACCTAGACAAAATATCCAGCTGAATAGAGAACCTAGTGTACAAAGCACTAGTGGACAAAATCATGAGCTAACCAAGCAAATTTTGCAGTTATACTAGACATGGATAACCAATATTTCCTGGGCACCAATTTGTCTGAAAACAAGGCTAGTCAGTATTGTTTATAAAGAATTTGCCTTGAAGTAGCATGCTATAATGGATTCAAAAATTGTGCTAAATGAAAAAAATATTCTCTTGGTGATAGAATC
Organism: Actinia equina; assembly: GCA_011057435.1. Classification (NCBI taxonomy): domain Eukaryota; kingdom Metazoa; phylum Cnidaria; class Anthozoa; order Actiniaria; family Actiniidae; genus Actinia; species Actinia equina. The sequence goes on from WHPX01000990.1 coordinate 139,599, forward strand.
CCACCCCATCTTAGAATCTCGGTACTGACTAGTCTCATTGTCAGACAAATTGGCACTAGGAAATCTTGGCATCCAGGCTTGTCAGCCATTTATGGCTCATATTTTTTTTTTCCAGGCAAATAGGCCCTTTGCAGCTCAGTAATCATGTGCTGATTAATTCACTGAGAGCAAATGAATGAACATCTTGATTCCCATGAGTGAAAGCGAAAGTCACTATTCAGCTGGAATTTTTTCTATACTACATTCATACTGGGAGAGACCCCATATATAATGGAGCGTAGATAGTTAAAGAAAAGACCTCTTTTAAGATTTCATTTAAAAGTCAATCGTTTCCTAAGTGGTAATGATATTTTAATAAAATTTTCATCTGAACATCTAAAAACTGCAAACTTATCTACCACTTTAATCAGGTCCCCTTCACATTAATTACATATTTTGTTTATAGCAGTTTTACTTGGGTCTGTCATGTACCTTCCCATTTGTAGAAGCATTGTAATTATTACCAGTAATGAACACAACTGTTCAAAGATGAGGGGGATTGGGACGACAGGCTTACTTGACAGTTCTTTCAAAACAGCTATTCACTAGAGTACAATCACTAAAAGAGTGCCAATGATGCTTTGCATTATTTTCTACTAAATAGTGTTAATTAAAAATAGGAAATGGTTAGAATTAGCATCACTTAACACTACACATTTTAGTGTTTTTAGTCTCTACTACATTCCATTTAAATTAATTACCTAGAAAATCTCGACCGGTGTCGTTCAATCAATTCCTGTTTGTCTGGGGCAGGAACACTAGCAATGTTTCTTGGTAATTCAACCTCTTCAATTGGGTCAACCCCTGCAGCCTCCATGCCACCCTCACAAATTTCAAGTACTTTCAGTTGTAGCTCAGGGAGGAAAGCATAGCTTTTTCTTTGTAAGACTGGCTTAACAACCCAGCGCTTGTGCATCTTAGGGAAGCACTTGCGATAACGAGCTTCTCCACTCCTTGGGCCTTTTTGAACAATTGCTTGAATTCTAGCTGTATTGAAATTGTTGTCAATGGCAGCAAGTTGAGTACGAGCAACCATTCCCTTGTAAGAGAAGTGCTCTCTTTTTGAGCAATACTTCAGCATCATCGAATGATAAACTTCAAGCCCTCCTGTGTGACAAAAGTCGGTCAATCTTGCCAAGTCATTAAGTAACTTTGGTTGAAGGACAACCTCTTCTAGGGCCACATGAGCTGGTGACCCCGGCTTGATCCAGTGTGTGGTGCGCACTTGTCTGCGGGTTAGGGGAGGATGGGCACACTTTTTGAATACCTCTGCATCCTTCCAGGAATGCTTGTTCACGCAATGGTGAACAACAGATTTCCACTACTCTCTCAAAAGTTGTACATCCCCATTACATGTAGCAGCACACCACCAAAGATGGTTTGAAATGGATTGTATCCAGGGTGCCAGCTCTTGGTTTTTCTTCAATTTTGCTTTCTTGTTCAGCTTTTTTACAATTGACTTGGAAAGATGCCACACATCATACTGGTGTTTGATGTGGCTAAAATCTTTTGCCATAGTGCTGGTGATGGATGTGTGTCTGTCAGTTGTGATACATTTTATACTGACCGTGTCTTCTAAAGTGTTCAAACACCTTAGAAACCCCTCTTTCTCCATAGCATTGGAGCTGGTTACTTCAGAGACTTGAACAATGCTGAAGGTGGCAATTTTCCCTGTGCTTGTCTCCATCATAGTATATGTGCCATATTTAGCACTATGGCCAGGACTGTCACTTCGGCCATCACCATTGAGATTTACTATGTCCTTATTTGACAGCTCTTCAATTACAGCAGCCTCCTCTCTCTTCCAAGCATCATTAACAACAGGAAATAGGTAACGTTCCTGATGTCTGTAAAAGACCCTCTCACTCAGAAATTTTAGGCCAAGACAGGATGCAAAGTTTTGAAGTCTGGTAAAAGTATTACCAGTAAATAATATTGATGAGGAAATCAACAAGTTCCCAATAGCTAAGCAATTTAACATTGGCTGTGAGTACCATGTCAAAGCATGATGTTTCATACATATAGTTGTCACAATAAGTAGGCTGCCTTGACATACAAAGTTGACATCAGCGACAGGTGCTCCACAGCTTCTACAAAACTTGAATAACTGCTGCAAACAAGAGTTAAATACCAAATATTTAGGTTCTTTGATATGGTTTTCAAGAGTTTTATTGCAGTCTTTGTTTTCTGGCTCTAATTCACTGTCCGCTGTTGAAACTGTCTCTTGCGATGAAACAATGAAACCATGATCATCGTCACTTAGTGGGAGTCCCTCTTCCTCTGAAAACAAAGACTTTTCTGACTTTTGTGGAGACACTGTTGGCATTGACTTTACTGGTGAGGGGTGATAGCTAGTACTGTAGCTGTGGTCGTGGAAGCTCACACTGAGTATTTCATCTCTACTGATGTTTGGTGAAGGGGAGGGATTGTAAACTGTTGTTGTGTCGGCATCTTTATAGTATCCAGGCTCTGTCTGAGTTGATACAGTGGATGTTACAACATATCTACAACCAAGGCAACACTGAACACCAATCTCCTTACAAAGTGGTTCAGGAGAGAACTCTGGTGTTTCCATACTTGGTGGATCTTCACACGAGGGATTTATTGTGGCACATAGCTGCTCCACATTCTTTGAAAATACAAAAATAAACAATGTTTTCAACAATACTATAAACCATTCTTCGAGGCCTACTTTACCTTAAATAATACAAAATAAACATATTAACCAACAATGCTATAAATTATTCTTCCGTGGTCATTTATCCAAGCAAATTTGGAATATTACGGCAACATTGTTATGGTTTACGAATAGATATCAAATGTAAACTAAACACGTGCAAATAACCATTTTGAAAATTTCAAGTATCGATCAAATATTACTAGCTATACTTATGATTTTAAGCAACATTTCATCTATGAAAGCATAAATAGCTAATGATTGATGACTCGCTTCGGTATGCATTAATAAGTCTTTTTCATGAGTGATTATTTCGAAAAACAATGTAAACTATGTTATGTATAAATGACATGTTATCTCACCTCTTCGTTTTGTTTGCGTTTGAGCCGGTTCTCTGATGTAGCTCTTCTTTTAGCTGGCTTGCAAAAATTGAATACTGACGGAACAGCATCGCTCTTTAATCTCCTCTTCCTTTTTATCCCGGTTAACTGCTCCATCAGATCCACTTCAAAGCATGAATCCTCGAAGTGATCGCTGCAAACGTAGCAGTTCTTCAAAGGCGGCAGGTTCTCTCTCTTTATCCGCGCTATCCATGCCTTCTGAAGAGCTATTTTGTTAGGAATTTTGTGGTAGCTAACAGACTCAGTTTTGGAAGAATGGTTGGTGCATTCTGGCACACAACAATGGACCATCTGGATTAAGAAACTTACTCTAACTTAGACTATTAAAAGATCGACTAGCACTCGAAATATACAAACTAACAAGTTTGGAATGCAAGCTTCACGTTGTGACGTCACGGCATTAATGCGGTAATTTATTGCGGGCTCAAATATGGCGCTCTTCTATTGCTATTTTTCGCGAATTGATTATTTCTTTTCGGCGACATAGAAGCTGTATCAGAGTTCAAAGTTGAATTTATGTGATCTATGTACGTTGTAGTTTTATATGAAAAACGGCAATTTTTGGGGTCAGTTGTCCTTTAAAGGCCCCAAGAAATGCTATTGCGTATCATATATTTCAAAAGTGTCTCAGAATGTTGACAATAAGGTTAAATCTTTGTTAAGACACCCCGGAAACTATTTCAAAGAGTGTCTCAGAATGTTGACGTTTAGGTTAAATCTTTGTTAAGGATGCCTGGAAACTATTTCAAAGAGTGTCTCAGAATGTTGACGTTTAGGTTAAATCTTTGTTAAGGATGCCTGGAAACTATTTCAAAGAGTGTCTCAGAATGTTGACAATAAGGTTAAATCTTTGTTAAGGATGCCTGGAAACTATTTCAAAGAGTGTCTCAGAATGTTGACATTGTTAAGACAGTTGAAGATATGTTCCTCTTCTCTGACACAACCACAACGATCGCACTCCTGCCTCCAATACTCCCTTTTAGTCCACAGGACACCTTCGGCGCGTTCAAAAGAAGGGAAAGTACGGACTATCTTCTTATGGTAATCTATGCGATTCCTTAAGTAATCCTCTTTATGCGGGCAGCGACACATCAAATCCGCACATTGGTAGCAATCCACGCCTTCTAGGTCATACGCCCCAAAGAGAAGCCTATAATTCACTTCATGCGTTCTCCGGTGCGTCTGTAAACGTTGACGACTACTAAGTATCTTATTACAGAAACTACACTGTCTGGCTCGATTACAGACGCCCCTTCTCAGATGCTGCTGCATTTCGGAGGTGTTGGGGAATTCCTTATTACAGTCCTTACAAAGCCCACAAATGCGTTTATCCTGATGTTGTTGCATCTTTTGAACGGTGCTGAATTCCTTACCGCAATCCTTACAAACCTTACTAATTGGTTTCTTTGTACAAACGCCACGACGAACGTGGTATTGAAGTCTTTGTTTGGTGCTGAACACCTTCTCACACATCGAACAGTCCATATATACTTAACAATATCTTAGCCTCCATTTAACATCCTTAACAAATATTTAACCTTATTGTCAACATTCTAAGGCACTTTTTAAATAGCATATACTTAACAAAGATTTAACCTTATTGTCAACATTCTAAGACACTTTTTAAATAGTTTCTGTGGTGTCTTAACAAAGATTTAACCTTATTGTCAACATTCTGAGACACTCTTTGAAATAGTTTCCAGGCATCCTTAACAAAGATTTAACCTTATTGTCAACATTCTACAGGGGATATCGCATGAAGTCCTTAACGGACTCCTTCGCCCACGTTGCCATAGTTATCAGCGCACCAAACCGTTCTGCGCGCTTCAGACCGCACATTTCATCGTACAATTCCTGCACGCGCTCTTTCAGCCGATCGATCTCCTCCCTTTGCATTTCTATGGTGTCTCTTTTATCTTTTGCGTCGGTGGCAATCCTTCTTACTGCGTCCACTGGGTCCATCGTATATATAATGGATCCGAACCATATTCCTTGTAACGCGTTGATCGTAGGACCCACCGGCTGCGGAAAGACCCAGTTCGTAGTAGAGCAGCTATTGGGACCCTTTAGATACCGTTTCGACTACATCGTGCTATTATGCCCCACCTACGTGAATAACCGCACCTGGGAAGGCATAGGAGTGAAAGACGACGACTTCTTTGTGGACATACTGGATCCTAACGAGTTATCCAGCCATCTTAAGTTCTGGCATAAGCAATTCCCTAAAGATACACAGACACTCCTCATATTGGATGACATCGCCTGCGGGGACGACGTAAAAAGACGCACGTCAGAGCTTGTTAAACTCGCCTTTAGCGGCAGACACGACAATATCAGCGTTTGGTTGCTCTCGCAGCAGCTTACCAGCGTCTCTAAGCCTTTTAGGGAAAACATAGGCTCCCTGGTCGTATTTTATACTCCGAGCCGGAGTGATCTGGAAACCATCTTAAGCGACTACGGCGGCGAGATATCCAAGGAACAGTTGCACGAATACATGCGGCACCTAAAAACGCACCAACATTCCAAGATGATCTTCTCTTTGAGGTTTCCCTACACGGTTGGAATCTATGATTCCTAATGTATATGGACATTGAGCAGCTCTTAGATGAAGTCCCCACGCAGCTAGATGAAAGTAACCTCAAGGAACAACTTAACATCCTTGTGTCTTCTGGGAAGTGTAAAGAAATGATAGGCAAGGAACTTACCCATGAGCAAGTTAATAAGTTGTCGGAAGAGGAAGTCAAGAAGTTCCATAAGAGGTACGAGGCTGCCCTTGCAAGTAAAACCACGGACGCCGTAGCAGACTCCGCTATCCGACTTGCCACTAAATTGCTTGGACTTGCACTGCCCATAGACGACGTGGAGCAACTGCGGAAGGACATAAGTGAGGACTATGTCATCGCCCAAGAACTTAAGATAACCTGCGGGTGGTTGTCTTTGAAGTGCGGTAAGTTAATGGCAGTCGCCTCTGCGGCACTTCACGTAGCTCAGCACGTCGACTTGAAGGAGGTACTGGTGTCTTGGAAGGACTTCAAGAAGGACAGAGAAGTCGAAAAGGTCTTCCAGGCGGCACTTGCTGAGGTACCTGATCAAGTCGCCTCAAGTACTTAGTCAAGTCACCTCAAGTACTTAGTCAAGTCGCCGTCAAGTCATTGCCAAGTCATTATCAAGTCGTCATCAAGTTACTTGTCAAGTCCTTCAAGTCCCTTAATATAAGATGAGTGGCACCGAAGAACAACCAGAAAAGGCTCCCGTAGAAGATACCAAGATTACCAAGGCTAAATCTCCGGGCAGAGTTGCTGCCGGAGAGAAGCTCGCGGAGATGAATAAAAAGAACAAAGCCAAAAAAGAAGAAAAGGTGGAGGAAAAAGAAGAGGAATCCTTTATTAATCCGGGATACGTCATTGGCGCGTTAGGAGTCGCTATAGCAGCAGGCAGCCTCTACTTACAATGGCGGGCAACGAAAAAGGTACGTAGAACCACCAACATATCACGCGCCCGTGCACGCACCTGTGGAACCAGCTGTTAGAAAAAGTAAGATCCCTGAAATGGAGTAATAACCTTCTCGCTTTGTAATATAATGTCAACCGCGTTATTGAAAACTGTTGAAGAAGCAGCTATTATTACTTCCATCGTTGCGGGTATTGGTTGGGTGGGTAAGAAAGTGCTCAAAGAAGACTTTACTGAAGACCCAAGCAAGAGCTTCGCTAATTTTGCTAAAATGACCGCTGCCGTAGGCGGGGCTATCATGGTAAAGGATTACCTACGGAAGGAAAAGTACCTCCCTACGGTGTAATATATAATGGCTAGCGTGGTCGCAGGTGGAGTTATTGCAGCCTTAGCATTCACTGGAGCTAATTATGGTGGTCAATATTTGGATAGATTAGTTAGAGGTGATCGCAGCGGAGATTTAGCCGCCGAAAGGAAGAGACACGACTTAGCGCTGGAGAAATATCAGCGAGACTTTGCAGCTTGGAATGAAAAAAGACAAGCTTACAGGGATTGGTTGGATAAGAATTACCAAGACAAGATGCAGGCAGACAAGAACTTCGAAAATACAGACTACGCCTTTAAGCTCTATGCGCAAGCACACCCCGCGGCATTAACGGGGTTAAGAAAGCCTCAGTTCAAGAATTACTACCAGCCTTCTAAGAAACAAAAAGATAGCGAATTGGTCTTCGTAGGAGTCGCAGGGCTGGCGGGAGGCGCGGCTTTGGCGTATCTAATATAATGATCGTCTTTTTGGAAAGCGACAAGAATAACTTTACCACTTATCTGAACCCCCCCATCAAAGCCCATAAGGTTAGGCTGGTTAGTTGCTCTTTGTACAATTCTTGGTATAATTTAGTCAATGGTATGGTCACCGTGCATAAGGGATCTAACAATTATCAAAGCGTAATGCTACCCGATGGACATTACACGCCAATCACCCTTGCTAAGGAGCTCGCCAAGCGCGGTTATACTCTCACCACAGGGCTGCCGCACGAAATGACCTTCAAACATAATCTTCCTAACAATTTCTCGGTAACCCTAGGAAAAGCTGATGCATTAGGATCTTTACTAGGTGTCTCAGGCAAGGAAATTACCAACACAGCCATACCTGTGAAATGGAAAGTCGCATCCTCTTACGAAGTCTATTGCGATTTAGTCCATAGTTACAACAATGGAGAAAAGTCTTCCCTTATGTCCAAGTTTCTGCCCAAAGGTAATCCATTTGACCTGGTAGAATACACTCCCATTTCTTTGAGCTATGACTTGTCTAATTTAGTAGAAAGCATAAACATCACCATCAAGGTGGACGGAGAGACGGTGGATTTCAACGGACGCAAGATCAATCTTGTCCTATCCTTCGCTTGAATCAAGCGAAGCGCGATTCTATTCATATAATGGGCCGCGTAGAGGACAAACTCAAAAGGATTTACTATGGGCCTGAAGGCTATTGGAAAGGAGCGTCTGCCATCAAGAAACTCGCGACCGCGGCCAGGGTATCAGATGAAACGGCCAAGAACTGGCTAAGAAAACAAACCCTCTGGCAGGTTTATCTTCCCGTGCCCAAGTACATTCCCAGGCCCAGCTTTACCGTAAATGTCCCCAATGAAGTTCATCAGGCGGACTTGCTTTTCTTACCACATGACAAGGTGAGAAGAAAGACCTATAGGTACGCTTTAACCGTAGTTGATATCGCAAGCAGATACAAGGACGCCGAACCCATAACCAGCAAGGATTCTGGGGAAGTCGCAGAAGCCCTAGGTAGGATTTATAAGCGCGTCTTGAAATGGCCTAAGCTGCTGCAAGTGGATGCGGGGACAGAGTTCATGGGCGTGGTTACCAAGACCCTGAAAGACCACAGCACTAAAATTAGAAGAGCTGAAGCTGAGTACCACAGGGGTCAGAGCATTGTCGAAAGATTTAATAAGACTCTGGCCGAGCGTCTCTTTGGGTACCAGTATTGGAAAGAGCTGGAAGATCCCTCCAAACGCAACAGGGAATGGACTCAGAGGCTCCCCCAGGTCGTCGCGGCTTTGAACAACGAGGCGGCCAGGGCTACGGGAATAAAACCCAAGGATGCCATAAAAAAGAAACACGTGGAACACAAGTCCTACGTCAGAAGTTCAAGGGCGGTCTTCCCCCATGAAAAAAAATTAGGTAATGTCACGGTCCGATATCTCTACGGACCGGGTGAATTAGAAGGAGGATCCAAAAGAGCTACGGATCCTAATTGGTCTTTGGAAACTTACCAGATCCGAAGCGTAATAGCTAAGAAGGGTCAGCCCATCTTGTATTATCTTCACGATGGCCCCACACGTGGGTTCGTCATCGAAGAACTGCTTATCGTGTGATGTCCGAATGCTATCGTATGCACTCCGTCATCACACATCCATCGCTTACCGTCAAATGCAGACAGTGACACCTTCTCCTGCGTGACGTTATGTATCTGATGACCATAGCTGCGCAGGCTGTTCATCTTATGCCGCTGTTCCTTGCGTGTTCGTAATACGTTGAGGTAGGACTCGTGCGTAATGTCCTTCTTAACCACGTACTTTTTTACGCCTTTAGCTTTCTTTTCTACGCCGTCTAACTTTAGCACGCTGTACATCTTTGGTTTCAGACCCACGTACTCTACTATGGGTTTTCCTAACATTTCGTCTTTCATCTTCCCAATTACCTTCTTATTCTTCGCAGAGTAAAGGAAGTGCTCCTTCGGGTAACCGCTGGTGTCGTACTCGTCTATGTCGGGGAGGCAGTCTTTGTAAACGTCTTCCGTTTGCACTTCTAGAATTAGGGAGTCGGTGTCTGTGTACAGGAGGCGACAGCGGTCTCCGTACTTTGGCTTAAGCTTATCGTAGTAGAACTCGTACATAAGCAGCTTCGATAGATCCAGCACCGTAAAGCCTGTGTAAACGGGCTTGTTTAGTAAGAGGTTTGCCCTTTTCATGTGAATCACGTAGAAGTTCAGCATTTCTACGTATCTAACGAAGCCTGGCTGTGACACGTATGCTTCTGCTTCCTCTTTGGTGCTGACTATTTTTACGCTTACGCGCTTGCGGATGTTCTCCATTGTCTTTCCGAACACGCTGTTGTTCATCAGTTTGAAGAGGTTTTTCTCGAAGTCATTTTTCGCTGCGGTACGCTTTTGCGTGTTAAAGTCAATGTAGGGACGCATCCAGGGTTCCTGCGTGAATTTTAGGACTCTGTGGATCTTCTCTACGCGCATTCCGTGTCGCACGTAGAACTGCAGGTTGCGGTAATGTACCACATACTTCTTCTTATCCATCAGGTTCATAGTTAGTTTCCTGTACGGTTTGTAACCAGGGCACATTTGCTTTTGCAGCGGACTTAGCTGCTTAAATGGTATCTCTATCGCTTCTGGTGCTAAGGGGAACTCATTGTGTTCGTCGTGCAGGCGCTCTGGGTACTCCAGATCCACTTCTAAGACGTAACCCTTGTCTTCCTCCTTTCCTACCTGCATGTAGAAGTCTATCGGCTTCACTGGATCCCATTCGAAGTCTCTCACAGGTAGGTACTGTGACATTGCCCAACCATAAAGGTTATTCGCATCCAGGTAGTAAATGTATGTGGTTGGTTTCTCTGGGTCGTGCTCTACTAAGGGGTTGTTTGCGCGGGCGTAACGTCGGCTGGGCCCGCATACGCCGCCACGAATACCGTCTTCCATAAACCGATACATGTCGTACTCCGTTAGGAGATCCAACTGCGCATTTGTCTTCTTTAACAAAGCACTCCAGCTGAGCCCAGGAGCCGTGTAGAAATTAGCGGGATCCAATCCGTAATATTCCATAGCCATCTTTCTGAAGCTTTGGAAAACATCTGCAAGCAGCACTACGTCAGACCTTAGGTAGATGTCGTGGTAGTCCCCCATGTTCTCACAGGAGTACTTTTCCCACACGTCTAACGCATGCTGGTACTCCTCATCCTTTATGCCGGACTCGTTTAGGGTGCTGTAGAAGCGATCTTTGGGTGGTAGGGACTCTTTGAATCGATCCCAGGAATCCATGTATTCGTATGGGTAGACTCCTTTCCTTTCCGCGCCATATTGACTGGAAATGGGAAAGTTGGTGTTATACTTTACGAGGTTTGCTAAGGAGTCCGCCATAAACTGCTGCGAATCTAAGAACTTTAGCTTACCCACAGTTACGGACATGTAGCGCTCTTTGTTGTTGGGTATGCATTTGACGTCGGAGCCGTCTGTTCCTTGTAGTAGCAAATGGGAGTCGTAACCGCGGAGGTTGTGAAAGAACACCGGAATCTCCATGTCTGGATTTACTTTGAAGTTTATATTGCATTTCCAATGAGCCGCTCCTCTGTATTTACCCGTGATGTGGCAGTGATCCCTAACCTTATCCACATAGAAATCCTCAACAAATGCTTTGTGGCAGTGAATGCAGTGCGTGGAGGGCTTTCCCGGCTTCTCACCTTTCTTAGCATACTTCCCGCATTTAAAATGAGCTTCTCCTAGATACTTTCCATCTTCATCCCACGCTTTCTTGCCTCGTCTTCCAAACTGAAGAAGCGTATGTTGGCAAATGTGGCATTTTTTTGCCTTGTTAAAAGCCTCCTGGTTCTCTTTGGTAAATTCCATCTTCTTTGGACGTCTTAATTGTTCTCTAATCTCCCCCTCCTCTTCTCGCAATGCTTCTAGAAACTCATTAGCTGCGTTCTTACCTCGGTAAATCACAGGAGGGTTTGCTTTACCGTCTGATCTGACTACTATGTAACCAAAGGAGCAGATCTCGTGTAATCCTACCTTATTCGTGGCACCACGTTTCTGCTCTTCCTTAGTTATCAACGCTTCGAAGTCTGCATATATCACGTAAGGCACTTGCATCTGCTTTTGATGGTCTGCGTATGAAAGCTCTTTGTTGGTGGGTATCTGGATCCGTTGCGCCACTTCTTCGACTCCGCGGCAGATCTCATCGTGTTTCTTTAGGGCATTTAAGGATGTAAATGACAGCAAGCAGCAGTCGCAGAAGTACTTTTTGCCTTTGTGCTTAGTATGTCTGTAGAATAGTCTGCTAATGTGTTTAACCCATGAGTAGTGTCCGCCGTGGTAGAATAAATGTACGCGCTCTCCTTTACTTTTTGACAGAACTAACGGTACTATCGTCTGCTCTCTGACTCCGTAAACGTTAATTGCTAGATCGTTTATTTCCTCAAATATGGGGATGTCTATCAACTGCATGGGAAATTCCACACCATCCCACTCTAAATCATCTGTGGGATACTTACTTGTCCTACAGGGATCCTTCTCTGCTGGATACAGTGCAGACCTGATTGCCCACATAAAGCATCGATTGTCTTCATTCTTCACGTTTACAATAGCCTTCTTCCTTTCTACCCACGTTGGTAGCGGTACGTAACTCCCCCCTCGTATGGGTACGTACCTGGCCATACTTATCTCTATTCCTTCAACCTCCTCTACTGTCCAACCCGATCCTTCTTTCGTGTAGTTAGACAGCGACTCCATTATTGCTTCTAAGGCTTCACTGAGTGACCTATCCAGATTCGTGGATTCTAATATCACTAACGACTTTGATCGCAACATTGCTGTCGTCATTACCTCGTCTTTTGACAAACTTACTTCTACCATTATGCTCGCTTTCAGGGCTCCTAATTCTTCTATACCTTTTCGGAGAGTCCTTTTAACCTTCCTTTCTGACTGACGCCAAAACTGTCTAACGTCAATCTCACCGTTACCGGGTATTGACACCGTGCTGAAGTTGCTTTGGGATTCCATCTATATAATAGGAAATATTTTATACCTAATACCAAGCACTTTTTAGGTCGTCGTAGTCGTACTCACAGTCCTGACAATGCCAAAACAATTTAACCTTAGTCTCAAACTTTTTACCACATCCACAATCATAACTGCTCATACACTTCGTCTTCATTTTCAAATGCTTTTTCAAATCCGCTTCTTTCTTAAAAGTTCTCTTACATTCTTCGCACTCCATATATAGACTAACATATTTAAGTGCGCTGTTGCCCTCAACCACACTTGGAGTGGGGGTCGTCCGTAGGTGGATTTTTGACACGGGTCTTGCCCGTGTTGAGATTGCGCTGGAACCCCCATTCCCTATACTAGTGACTAACATACCTAAGTGCGCTGTTGCCCTCACGGGTAATCCTGGCGTAAACTAACATATTTCGAGTGCGCTGTTAACCCCACGAGTAATCCTGGGAGTCTCATAGGGAATGAGGGCTACGCAAACACGGGTTAGTGACTTTAAACGGGAAATCCTCGTGTGGTCACTGCGCTAGAACCCCCATTCCCTATACTACTTCCTACCTTGTTGGAATTTGTTTCTTAAATACCCTTCAAAACTAGCTCAAACTGCATGCATGAGTTCAAAATCAACAAATTGACACAACAGGGAAGTCGACAAACTTTAATTCACGTTTTTCCAAATAAAATACGGAATATTCTAAATCCCCATACATTCTCTTATAAATATAGTGAGCTTGGGTTGCCTGTGGTTAAATTACATTTAGCTCTCAAAGCTTGTAGGGGCTTCCTGTGACTCAACTTTTCGGGAAAATTTTGGAAAATGCTAAAATGCACGCATACGCCAACGTTTTTCTCTTGTGTCTATGTCAACAGGGATCTTATTGTTGTCTTGTTTCATTGTTTTGACTTTTCCATCAGGGTATCACATCGTGGCTGAAGCTTTACCAAAAGCAAAACATCTATAAGCACTAGTATTCACTAGATCAAGGGCGCTAGGGCAAAAATTGGTGGTTTTTTAGCCGTTAGACTCCGTTATGTTGGTGTTTTTTAGACGTTAGAAACTGTTTAAACTGTTACTTATCTGTTCTGTTATGTGCTGGCTTGATTTGTTCAGTTTTCCCGTCTATATACGCCAAAAATATTGCTGTGACCAACGGTCCAATCGTATGTAACGAACTACTGTATCTTATACCTGCCCCGTGACCGCTTACGTTAGCGTACGCGTCGGTTAATAAGTTAATAAGTTAATCCAAATCCCCTAGAATAATAATAATAATGGTTATTCTAGGGGATTTGGATTAACTTATTAACTTATTAACCGACGCGTACGCTAACGTAAGCGGTCACGGGGCAGGTATAAGATACAGTAGTTCGTTACATACGATTGGACCGTTGGTCACAGCAATATTTTTGGCGTATATAGACGGGAAAACTGAACAAATCAAGCCAGCACATAACAGAACAGATAAGTAACAGTTTAAACAGTTTCTAACGGCTAAAAAACATCAACATAACGGAGTCTAACGGCTAAAAAACCACCAATTTGTGCCCTAGCGCCCTTGACTAGATTCGTCAGAGTTCAGCTTGGAAAATGTCATGCTATATGTCATATGATACCATAGCATTGACTGAAACCCTATATCCATCTATCAGACTGTATGATACATATTTGTAGCCCGAATTGATATACTCAAAATAAAGCCATATTTCGCAACCACCAAGGAACAGAAATCATTACAGAAAAAAGACACAGTCATGGAATCCCTGTGGATCACCAAGAGTTTTGTCGTCCTTTTATTGTTGTACTTCAATTCTTCTGCTCAAGGTAAGTGTTAATCAAATGGATAACCAAAAGCAATAACACAGGAGACTCTTCAACAGCCTGAATATCTCTATCTATTGAATATAAGCGTGTCAGATCTGTAAAGGATAGAGATCCCTATCAACACTGACTGAGATCGTTTCAGGTTTGTGTTCATTATAGAACATCAGTTTATACCAGGCGGAAACAATACTGCATGGAATGTCAAAAGATAAATGCCTACAAAATGGAAATAATTAAGTGAATGCATGCTATTAGCCTTTTCAATTTCACATCCAACCACGATTAAGTGAAAGCCTATACCAGGAAAATCACCAAATACTGTAATCCAAAAACATTAATTTCCTAGTTTTCAGGGTAAATTTCATGGCAATCTTTAAGAAAATCCTTAATCCTGCGTTGATTCGGGAAGCGTGATTTTCGCATGTATTTCAACCAAATTCAACAGGTTTCTATGCAGTTACAATTAATTTCCCCAAATCAATCTTTAAAGTTTTGAAAAGATGCATTCTTCCTCAACTTGCAGCATAAATATTATTTCAATTAGAGAACTTGCCCATAGTTAAATCTTTTTTTCTTTTGAGGCAACCAATTAGCATATGTAAACGAAGGCCTCCTATTTTTCCTCGCCAAAACTTCGTCTCTTTCCCAATAAGCTTGAAATCCAGTCCAATAAACGAAAAAGGGTGATACATTAAGAAGAAAGATCCAAAATTGTCGTAGATGGTTTATTTTTTACGCGCGCTCTGTTCAAAGTTTGTCCATTTTCGCTCCTCTTGAGCGTCTCTTGCTTGGGTTTCGGTCGAACCTCTTCTGTGGCCGTTTTCTCGAAAATAAAATAATATTTTCGAAAACCAACTACCCAGGGACTCATATCTAATAATGACCTATCTAACTTCAAAAGAAGAGCGAATATGATTTTTTGACCCTTGCCACCATTTGTTCGATTCTTGTGGACATTGCCTCTTAATTGCTCATAAAAGTTTATCATGATTTAAAACGTGTCTGTACATATATCGTAAAAAATAGAATTCTGGCTTTGCATGATGAGTAACAATGAGATCAGATTACATTTCATATTTCGATAGCCCACAAACCAAAAGCGTGATTATTATTACAACAGCTTTATACCAACACCATCATTCTTATCTTGCTTAACTATAGGTGCTCCTAAGATAGTCGCACCGTATCCAGATAATCTGTACGCTATTGAAAAGGAAAAGGCAAAAGTAACCTGCGTAGTCGAAGACACAGTTTCCGATCCAGATGAGATAATATTTGTGAGGAAGAGTCGTTTTGGTGACGTTGAACCCATAAGAGATGAAGGACCTGATGGACGCATCTATTATCGAAATGAAACCTTGGGTTAGTAATATTAATTAATGCTGTCGTGTCAAGAAATGTAACATCACACTGTTACATCACGCAAGAGCAACACCGTGCACCACACCACACTATGAAGTGGAAGACACAGTTTCCAATCCAGATGAGATAATATTTGTGAAGAAGAGTCGTTTTGGTGATGTTGGTCGTGGGTTCGAATCCCAGCGAGGTCGGAAATTAATTTTTCCGAATTTAATTCCAAGGGCTTTCGCCCGGAATAACCTCGTTCCCAAGCACTACAACTTACCTATATTATCTTCACACCACACTATGGTAACATCAGTAGAAGATAATATAGGTAAGTTGTAGTGCTTGGGAACGAGGTTATTCCGGGCGAAAGCCCTTGGAATTAAATTCGGAAAAATTAATTTCCAACCTCGCTGGGATACGAACCCACGACCTTCGGAAATGTACTACCGATGCTCTACCAGCTGATATGGTAACATCATGCGAGAGTAACACCACCCCGCACTGTGGTTACATCACGCAAGAGTAACTGACACCACATCGCACTGTTGTTATGTCGCGCATCGCTAACACCACACTGTGGTGTATCACGCATGTAAAAGTAACACCATGCTTCATATGTCTACATCACACGACATTCACACTGTGGTTACATCACGCAAAACTAATAAAGGTGCGCAACACTATTGCATCGGAAAATGCAGAGCAAATTTTGCTGGTATTGCCACTCCGCGTGCAACATATTTTCATTGGTGCGCTAAGTAGATACTCTTTACTCAATAGTGTTTTATTGTACACAGCAGTGTAGCGTGAATAGTTGCGCCATTTTGTTGCCCTAGTGCCGAACCTTAAGACCACACCGCGATTTGATAAACCATACCAAGAGTTTATTCAAACAACAGTTGATAGACATAAAAGTACTGAGCAGAGAGAGTATGGTTTGTTTCTGATATTTCTAGATGGCGGAAGAAAGCTACGCGTGACTCTGCATTTTAATAAAGTCATAATAAAGGATGATTCAAGAAATGGCGGTTATGAATGCCAAGGACGCACAGGAGGTAGTCAACATGAATATGGATTCACTGTCGCTGTTATTCAATGTAAGTACTTCTCAATTCTCATCGAATCACAACCTGGCTAGAACCAAATCATGACGGATCGTTACATTTCTACCCACAGCAAGCGAGTTTCCTAAAGTTCAGGCCTCTGGTGATGTAACAGCAAAGTTTGGGGAGCGAATTCAACTCAGTTGTAATGTCACCGTTACTAACCAAGGAGCTTTAATGACAACCGTCGGCAAGTTTACCTGGGCAAAAGATGGAAGGGTTGTAATCGCAAGTTATTGTCCCCATTTCTCATCAATTAAACCTTTGGTTTTGAATGTAAGCCTAGCTGATGTGGGTGGTACATATTCTTGTTACTTGGAGTACCTGCTGAGAGGAATTAGAAAGAGAAACATCACGAAAACTATTATCGTAAAAGGTCAGTTCAATTACTCATATGGGTACCGATACATTGCTGTAGAAAACATCGGTAAAAAAAACTTACAGCAACATGATCGTTACTGGAATTATTTCTGTAGTTCAGCCTAGATTTTTCCCTGAAAAGAAAGAAGAAAAGAATATGAAGCGGCTTGTGTGCCCTGCTCAGGGAAATCCACTGGTGACCGAATGGAAAAAAAAAAACCTGCTCAACGATGACATCTGGGTCTTTGATACAAAAGGTATGGATAGATGAATGAATGAATAGAAGGGATAGAAGAGATGGGGAGTGGATTGGAGTATGGATAGATGGGACGGACGGACGGACGGACGGACGGACGGACGGACGGACGGACGGACTTGTAGTTCGATAGAAACTATTACGGTTTTGGATGTAAAAATCAAACATTGTGTTTTTCATTCCAAAGAGTATAACGCATCGCATCGTTTTCTCTCATTATTATCAGATAACTCATCCAAAGGAAAGTACGTATTTTCTAACATGGATGGCTTCAAGGATCACACCTTGACAATCTATGACGTACAGCCTAAAGACGCCGGCCAGTATTATTGCTGCATCAAGAACATCACAAGTCCCAGACCCCCCGAAGATATCAGTAACTGTCAGATCTTTGACGTTCAACCTCCACCCCTACTCCAAACCCAGCCCCCATCCCCACTCACTACCCCACCTCCAGGTCAGTATCAGTCTGTCATCGATAATCACGTGACATGGTTGCTCTTATCACTATTCCCCTTTTACAAATTTACTTGGTTTTCATCTCAGGTTCTGTAGTTGGCAAAGCAAGTCTCACGTTTTCCATCATTCTCCTCGACCTGCTGCTGAATTGGTTGCTGTAATGGTCTCGTGACTACTCCACTAGGTCACGTGAGGCCTGAGGATGGAATGGTATCCATCATTTGACCACAATAATTTCTTGTCAATAAGATAAAGTGCACTCTTAGTCTTAGTGCTGAATTGTATTGAATGTCTTCATAATACTTTATATAAGATAGTTAGCAGTACACTGTATGTAAAAACTGCCTGGTCGAAACAATCAATATAAACTGGTTAAATTTATACAACTGAGATAACCAGTTTTAAAATGGTTGAAATATTGGTTGTCATAAACGATTTACTTTGGGTTACAACCACCACGATATTATTGGTTATTACAAACAATTTACTTGGGATTATAACTAAATACTGTATACCGTAAATCCTCTATTTAGCCCCCCGGGGGCTTATTTATTTCAGGCACGTTTGAGGGAGGGCTTATTGGAGAGGGGGAGGGGAGCTTAATTGAGTGGGGGGCTTATTGATTTAGTCGAAACGCAGTAAATTGTACGCTGTCAGGATGTAGTATGATTGTAACTCAGGATTAAACGGAAGCATTAATATTGACCGTCTCGCATAATCTGTAGCGATGTACATGGCATTTTCATTATTTGATTTACCTGTGTTAGTCTCTCAGGTATAATTTATGATTATTGTGAATAGCAAAACTAAAACACGGTAACATTAACAAAGAAAGCTAAAAAGAAATGTTCTGAACAATCATTAAATGTTCCATTGGTACATTAACACGTGATTCTTTAGTTGTGAAGGGGGAGGGGAGGGGGCTAAAAAGAGAGGGGGGGGGCTTAACAAATTTTTTCCTTTAAAAAAGGGGGGGGGGGGCTTATTAGAGAAGGGGGCTTATTTGAGAGGGGGGGCTAAATAGAGGATTTACGGTATTGCTTATAATAACCAATATTTTTAAGATCAAGGCAATGCAACTGAGACAACCAATTTTTTAGGTTAGTTCCTTAGGTTACTTTGACAGGCTGTCAATTCAACCAATTGTATTATGATTTAAATTTCATTGCTAAGATCAAGGAACGATTTCAAAATTGGTAGAAAACAATAACGAGAGCGAACATACAATTTCAACACTTTGTAAAAACTTCCAAAAAAAAAAAAATTCATAAAAAATTCTTCATTATCTCTTTCAACTTTGACAGCGCTACTTCCGCTAGCTGAATACAGTATATAAACATATTTACCATGTGATGCTTTTATTGTTATTATTATTATTATTATTATTATTATTATTATTAATATTATTATTATTATTATTATTATTATCATTATTATTAATTTTTTTTTTTTTTTTGCTTGGATAGTTATTAAAGATGCGAATTATTTTTCTCCAACAAAACAATAAAATGGGAAAAGATCTTAGCTTGTGTGATCTTTAGCTCGTAATACTAGTCTTTTGAAAACCATCCCTTCTCAGGTGAGCAAGCGTTACTTGGCGGGCTATATTTCAGTAGTATCGCACCGACCCAGGAATCTTGTCTCAACAGGTGATTTGCATGTGATGTGAAAGCAAAGACCACAAGATGACTCATGATATAGTCTCGAGTATAGTTTTATTAATGATATTGGATCATTCACTGACCTACTAACAACATGATCACTAGCTACTTTTAACAAGACTTGTAGACCAACTAGTAATTGCTAGTCACACACTACTGAAAAGGTTGTGAAAAACGCTTAAACCTTTCTTCATAATAATCTGTTTGTAATGTCATGCCATTTCTGTTACGACATACAGGTCAATACTAAACAGGCGTCGTCAAAATAGTCCAAGTGAAATCAAAACTTTGACATTTTGGTTTCTTCATATACTCCTACTTGCAAGAACGTTGTCATACGAAAATAGAACATTAGTGATTTAGTGAGAAGGAAATCATATTAAAAAACAAAAGAAGATCACTGAAGGTGAACTTTTTCTTTTGTCTTTTAATGTATTCTTTTCTCACTAAATTACTAATGTTCTAGAGTGCTCACACTAAATCCGTGAAACAAATACTAATTTTTAGCACTAAATAGTGATAATTAAACAATAGAAAACAAAGGATTCTGTATGAAATAGTACTGATTAGTACCATTTAATGCTCACAGTTTTAGTGCGTGCACTCTAATATCGTATGACAACGTTCTTGCAAGTAGGTGTAACAGTATGTCTGCATTCATTGTTGCGTGACTACTGATTAACTGTATTGCTTTACAAATATAAGTCATGTGAGTCTACTAGAACAGTGTAGAAGTTCACCATGACACCAACAAAACCTGATGATTCCAAAGAAAATAAACATAACATAACATAACTTATTATATAATTACCAATGAAATATCTAATTTTCTCTATTTCTAATTTTCTCTATTTCCCCCCTTACTTCATTGATAATTATATAATAAGCAGAATATTACATGGCCGCTTGGAGATACGATCTCCGCGAGCCCATGTAATATATATTTTTACCACAATTGTAAATTTTCTCGCGCGCTGATTGGTTAAAAAACGTGGTAAATAAGAGGCCATACCAACAAATGGCGTCATGCAAGATTTCGTGCAGTCTATTTCCTAGAGTTTTGTGAGTTTTGTAGTAAAAAACAAATTTACGATGGTTGAGCGTGGTATGTCCTCTTATTTACCACGATATGACGCCAAACGTTGGTCAAAATTAGTTATGGACCCACTCGGCTTACGCCTCGTGATTCCATAACATTTTGACCAACTTTTGACGTCATATCGTGGTAAATAAGAGGACATACCACGCTCAACCATCGTAAATTTGTTAAATTTAGGCACTGCCTAAAAGCGGAGCTCCCGATACGGAAGTTACAAGGAGAACAATTTGAATGAAACTGAAAGGTAAAAATACGATCGAGGAAAAAATCTTCAATTATTTTTTATTCGAAATGATGATAATTTCTCCCATAATAAAAACCATGCAGTAAAATCGAATCGAAATGCACTACATCGTTTTTGTTTTTTTGTTTTTTTCGCGAGTATACTCTCCCACTTAGGAATTTTGTACACAACTTACCACCACCCCCAGGGGCTAGTTTTGTTCTTGGAAGATTCTTCGACAAAAAGTTTTCCAAGGCCTACAGTTTTAGGCTTTGAATCTCTTTTACTTAAAGAAAAACGAAAGCTAACTACAGATAATCCAATACAATATCAAGTTTAGTGAAATTTACCTCGGATGTCTTTCATTGAAATCGAAAATCTGGAGATTTAGGACAAATCAAGACCAAAAAACAGACATGAAAACTGGTTAAGGTGAGCAAAAAATGAGGTTTACTTAATAGCTCTTTTACAGTTTTCCAAAAACAGAGCTTACATTCATTTAAACAATTGACAAGAAAAACTGAGACAAACTAAAAATAATGCAAAAGGCAATGCAAAATACAAAATGACTCATTTCTTTGGCAGTAATATTTTTTAGCTTTTTAGAGTGAAAGTCTAGTAGGTCTTTATACAATAACATCTTTCAACAACACAAATTTAATGTCATTTTCATAATCATACTTGCTCGAACAGCTTAATAAACAGTTGAATATTTGGTAAAAGTTTATATTTCATTTAATGATTAAATAAATTATCTGTAGAAAGATATAAAATTATTGAATGAAAGACTTCTTTGTTTTGCCGATTGGATCCTGCAATAGGAGGCGAACAAAGCTGCACTTTTCTTGAACGAAAAACATACGATAGCTGGTTAAAAACAACCGAATTGTTAAAGATTTACAAAGCTAAATAAAGGACGAATATTTGGTTGTAATATGCTCTTTATGTTATATTTCCTCCAGCATTAAAATAAATTAAGCTTATCGTTAGAAATATAAAAAGTTTTGAGAGGAAGTCTTTGATTTGTCGATTCGTCGAGAAAAATGCTTGTCAAAAAAAAAATATATATATATACGATTGTTTGCTAAAAAACACACACCTGAATTCTTGAAGATCACTTCTTGATCCATCTTTGAGTATATGAAAGTTTTTTAAAATTTTTTTTGGTCTATAACTTGTCCTAAAGCGATTCTTTTCTGTGCATTTTAGAGCAGCATTTGTGAGTAGTTTTGCTTTGACTTCAAGCGGTATTCCTGTGTTTTGTACAGGGACGGACGGAAGTGACGTCAGCAAAGCCATGAAAAATCAACTCGATGGTTTACCATTTTTTCTTAAGTATGGGGCTCCGAACGTAACGTAACGTAACATAACATAACATTCATAGCGGAGCACCAAACTTAAGGAGGCTGGAAAGTGTTTTGTGCCCTCACATACAGTTACAATTATGAACTAAAAAAGACTGATACGGTTATAAATATGACAGCAAGTAAACCAAGGGAGCACGGCAAATGCGCGCACGCGCGCGGTTTTGCAAAGTTGGGTTTCCTGTGGTGATGGCGTAATTTGATAAAGGAAGACCGTTATAGCAGTTGTCGCGCTTTGGTAGGCTTTGGTATAAATATACACGGGGAGTGAAACTCAGGTCATGTGATCAGGTCTCGGCCAATGAACCCCAGGCAATGCTCCAACGGTCATCTCACATGCTCATCACGGTGTTTTTGGACAGCTGTGTATCGTTCAAAAATACTTTACCGTAAGTTTGCATAATTAATGAGATAATTTTATAAAATAATTGGTATACTACGCGCGCTAGGATGGGTCGAAAGATTTCTCTAAAATTCTCTATAGTTGAATTTCTTCACAATGACTGGAGTAAACTCCATTACTTCGTCCATAAACTTAACAGAAGCAATTTTATTCACAAAGAGAGAATGTATAATTTTTCTGAAAAAAAGACAATGTTGCACATTATGAATTGATTAAGCTTAATCATTCATTTTAAAAACAACAGTACTGAACATTAGGGTTGACAAAAATTCAAGAATTAGATAAAGTACAATTCGTGAAAATAGCAAAGCATATTTTTTTATTAAACTAAGCGATTTAAAACATAGAAAAACAAGTTTTTAATTCATCAAAATCATCAAACTTACAAGTGTGGCCCCAAATGTTCCGAAACAGTCTCTGATTAGTGATCATTAGTCCATTTTTCCCCTTTTTGCAAAAACGCTCGACCAAATCCAAAATGACTACACACAAATTACATGGCAAAAAATTGCCTTTCAGTCCTTTTTTAAGTCTTGCATAAATTAACTTTCCTTCCACAATCCACGTCAGATCGCTAGGGACAGTGATCACCGCGGTCAAACGTCTGCGCATGCGTGAAGGTCTAGCATCAAAATGGCGGATAATCTTACATGTGGCTTAACATGTATTTCTGGATGAGTAAACTGTTTTCTTCGATCTTTTCGGATTGCAGCCCTGTTGCACACGTTGTTTTGTGATTTTCTTCCCTTTTATGTCGTGGAAGATAAGTGAATTACACAAAATGTCCGCAGCAGAAAATATTCCTATTGATTTTTTGAAGGAAACCAGAAAATCGAAGGAAAATGATCTTATATAAGATTGCCGAAGGTGAGTTGATGCTTTATTTTATAGGATTGATCGATCGTACTACAGTGCAGATATGTACCGCTGGGACATGATATACTATCTTAAGCCTTTATGTGCTAAGAAGCGTCAGTCAATGAAAATACTTGTCAAAAATTTTTAAATTGAAGTTAAATACATATGATTGTTTACTTGACTTTTTAAAGGCTGCAGAGCCAGCACTGAATCCATAGAAAGTATTCTTAATTAAGCACTCCACGAAGCAATAAATTTACAATTACAAACAAGAACTTTACTAAAACTGTAAAGATATAAAAACTTTATCAAACCTTTTCCATGGCAATGGGTGTAGGTATAACCTTAGAAATTCAGATGACTTCTCAATACCAAGATTTAACACTATAACATATGGGAAGCACAGTATAAGGTATATATAGGTCCTTTCATTTGGTCAAAGCTTGAAAAATCGCTCAAAATGGCTGAATATTAGTAATCAAGAAAGGAAGTTGGACTTGGCCATGACTATCTCTGCTCAGGAGTGTAAAGACTGCTTTTTGTGTCTAAATTAATTCATGTCTCTACTTGTTCTATTGAATAATTTAATTTTTATGGGTAATGCAGTGTGCTGCAGTTTTCCATACCAGCGAACTCAGATGTCCTGATAGTAGTTTCAGTGTCTGGATAGACGTGGGGCGTCTGATTTGGCCGGGGTGCAAACCTGTGGTACACAGCTATAATATTTTATTATCTACACATATAATCCACGTATAGCATACCAGTTGCACTAGGGATATTGGAGGGGAGAGGGTAGAGTGGGGGGGGGGGGGGGAGGGGGGGTGGAATAGATGGTGTTGGGGTGGGAATGTAAATAGGAAATAACTAACAATTAACTATGGATTTTAAGGGTTTTTATTAGGGTTAGATAGGTGTCTCCAATGAGTTTCTTAATTGTAAGCTAGAAAGAAAGACACAATAAAGTTATTATTATTATTATTATTATGTAATATCAATGTCGATGGATTTTGTGATGGATATATTATTTCTTAAAAAAAGTTTATGTACACATGTAATATATTGTTTATATATTGCTTATATATTGTTTTGCATTTATCAAAAATCCATCTAAATCTTGCAGGGTGGTCTTACCAACCAATGCTCCACAAATTAGTTGCCATGAAGATGACTGTCCATGAGAAGAATGTTATTTGCCTGGCCAATTAATCACACAGACATTTAGCCATTGATGATATAAGGATGGCTGCTATATTGGGTTCTTGAACAAGTCTTTGCAAAACGAATGCCAGTGAAGACTGTGGGACAGCTGGATTTGTATTAATAAAATCCACATCAAAAGGAATCATCAACAGTAATTCCTTGAAATGAATGATTAGACAGATGTATATCACTGCCTCAGACACTGAAAAGTGAATTGGGCGCCCACCAGTAACTTGATCATGTATGTTGTTGCCCTTTCCGACACAGGATGTGATTACCATTTGCCACAATATTGACATTGTTTGGTCAGGGATTGGTAAAACCATTCTGTTTGCTATATAACACTTTGAAAGAATGATATTGATGAAAGTGCATGCTGTTAAGCCATTCCTTCCATTAAGTGTGGACTGTGATATCTGCTTTTCAAATAACCAGAACTTCCCATATTGAGTTGAAACAGATAATACATGGGCATGATGAGTTCCTTGGCCAGATAGAGAGCCAGAAGAGTTTGCACTTGAATTTGAGCTTCTTGAAGGTTGAAGGACAGAAAATGTATTTAAAACTGTTTCAACATGGTTCTTCCAATCTGTGGATTCATAATAGTCAGGGCCATGACTGTTTATATCTGGAACTTTATCTGGACTGTCTTCATTTTCCTCATTATTACTTATATTATTGATACTGTTAGATGTACTTGTAGGCAAAAGAAGAGATGTATTAAAAGAATTTGTCAGTTTATCCAATTTGTTCATGAGTGGCTGAGAGCAGTGAGGACAATGTTTCTTTAAAGTTTGCTCAAAACAGTCCCTATGATACATGTGCAAACAAATTTTCTAGATATACCATTTATGACTATATTAGGTGTAGAGTGAATGTTGTCCTTTTCAAGAGATAGGCAAATAGCTGGAATAGTAGGTTGGATTTCTAAAAGAGAGGAGACCATGTGGGTGGCAAGAGACAGTTTGAGGCTGGTGTCTGGTAATCTAATGGTATAGATATTGTGAAGGTGAAAAAGTGAAAAAGTGGAGGTGAAAAAGTGAAACAATCACAGTCAATTAAAATACTAGGTGTTAATTTTGATGAACAACTAAATTTTAGTCATCATATAAGTGAAATATGTAAGCGAGTAAGTAAACAAGTAGGAGTGTTGAATAGATTAAGAAATATGATACCATCTAATGCCAAGCTGCATCTATACAAATCAGCAATCATGCCTCATCTAACTTATTGCCCACTTGTTTGGCATTTTTCACGTGCATCAGATAGACGAAAATTAGAAAGGTTGCAAGAACGGGCATTGCGTGCAGTCTTTAATACAACATCAGAAGCATATGGTTCATTGCTCAAAAACGCTAATTTGACTACACTATATGATAGAAGGCTACAGGATTTGCTTATACTTATGTTTAAGGTGAAAAATGGATTAACACCAAAGTATATAAGAGATCTATTTGAAATTACTGATGAGATGGATAGACGATATAATTTAAGAAATTCTGATTTTAGGCTGCCTCGCTTTGAGACTGTTGCTTATGGAAAGCACTCTATTAGATTTCTGGGAACTGTGCAGGGGTCTATTGGGAAGTTTTTTTAATCTATTGAAATAATAGTAAAATTGGAATTGAACACTTCATTGTAAAAGGAATATTTTAGACATGAAAAAATGTAAAGTAATATTTACTACCTGAAGTAAGCAATGATATGGAGAAGAACAACAGTTCTCTGTTCTTGAAGGTACCATCTTTCTTTGCTGGCTTCAGGTTTTGTTATAGAGTTTAGGATCATGTCAAATAGTTCAGGAGAATGTCCATCTACAAAGTCTTTCATCAAAGTAGGGTTGTACAGTGTGTAATCTTGTTCATCATTGTGGTGGTACAATGCAAGTTGAAATGCTTCCACAAGATTCTCAAAAGAATTTTCTTTTTAAAGAAAATTGAACACCAGTAAAAACCGTAGTTAATAAAAAACAGTAGTGAAATCAGATCATTTCTGATGGCCATGCTTGTCATTTTTGAAGGAGAGTACCCTGCTATGATGCATCATTTATAACACGTAACAATTACCACCAGGGTACTCTGCTTCAAAAATGACAAGCATGCCCATCAGACTGCCTCCTTCAAATAACAGCATTGGAATATTCTAAACAAAAAGAACACTTCACTACAAGGTCCTTACAAATATAGAATTTACTAATTTTTTGTTTCATCCACGTTTTTTAGTTTTATATTCCTGCTCCGAGCTTTCGGGTTACAAACCCATCGTCAGGGAAAACTGAATCAGTTAACTATTAACTACGACTTTTCTACATTTCGTACACCACATAGTTCCTGGTTTATTTTTTCCTTTCCCATGCTCATCAATTGCAGAAAAATTCTTTAAGGTATCAGGACTAAAGTTGTAGAATGCTGGTAGCAAGGAAAAGAGCAGCGATTGTCTTCCTTTTCTCATTTTTGTTCCTTCGACAGACTAGAATTTTCTGGAATTTGTCCAGCCCTTGCTAACTTCGAGTTTACCTTGAAAAGGCTTCCTGAAGAACAGTTATCTTTATGGGACCGACTTTTTGGTGCTTTTTCAGAACCGTAGCTACACACAAAGCTGACACTCGTAGCGATTACTACTAACACCACGAAGGAGAAAAATTTCATTGCGTTTTTCTCAAAATGTAAAACGAATAAAAAAAGTGTAAACCGAGAATAGTTTGAGGATATGACAGAGAGTACATACGGAAAATATTGAGCTTAAATATCCAGGGAATTTCTTATAAATCGACTCATCCGTCCGACAATATACTAATGTTTACAAATAAAAATATGGCGCGCCTTAACATGGTGCTACGCATGCGCAGACATTTGACCGCGGTGTTGGGACAGTGTCCCAAGCGATCTGACGCGGATGGTCGAACGTTTGTAAGAGTTTCACTCCCCGTTTAACTTATTTGTAGCGTTGTGTTATGTGTTATCAGGGCTGTCAACTCTCCCGGATAAACCGGGAGTCTCCAGATTTTGGACCGTATCTCCCGGTCTCCAGATTAGAGTCTCAAATCTCCCGGATAATCCCCGAAGCTGACCATTTCTTGTGAGACTCGACTTTCACAACCATAAAATTCCTATTATTTTGTGATGTTTGTGTTATTTTAAATCGCTAACAAAATCAAAATGTTCCTCATAAACTGTTCTTGCAAGCAGCCCATTGTAATATAAGCGATAATCTGATTGGTCAGAAATAAACCAATCACATCAAATGTTACAAAGTGAAAGACGTCTTTAATTTCGCGCGGTTTTTGACGCGCTGTGACGTCATGTCCATTCCCTATCAATTCTCCAGATTTGAATATCTCGGGGGTTGACAGCCCTGGTTATGTTGTATTTTTTCAATAATTTTATATCTTTCTACAGATAATTTAATTAAATATCGAATGAATATGAAATTACACCAAATATTCAACTGTTTATTAAGCTGTTCGAGCTAGTATGATTATACAAATGAGCTAATAAATTTGTGTTGTTGAGATATGTTATTATATAAAGACTTTGTCTTCCACTTTAAAAAGCTAAAAAAAATATTCAAAAACATTTACAAATGCGAATTTACTGACAAAGAAATTTGTCATTTTGCATTGCATTTTGCATTGCATTGCAAAATGCATTATTTTCTATTTTGTCTCAGTTGTTTTTTCACAAGTTTAACTGAATGTAAACTTTGTTTTTCGAATAATTTTCGGGTGTTCGTGATTTCCGTATCTTTCTCGCGCATGAAAACAGATGGAAAAAAAGTCGAATTTCAATCGAATCTCAAAATCTAGTATTTACAGCTTAAGTTTTCAAGCTTATCGAAAAGTAGTTAAAGAATAAAAATATTTTGATGAAGAATTAGGATCAGAAAACTAATTTTTAACTGATGACACATTTGGTGACAGTTATGATCTCCAGCCAATTTCCTACCAAATCATTCATTTTCTTAATTTCATTGCGGTAAAAATTGGTTCTTATAAAAACCTAAACTCTTAATATGCATAACCTAACATTGTCATGTAAAAAAAAGAAGTCAAAGTACTGAGCTTTTGTTTTGTTCACCTTTTCTTAAGCAGTTTTCTAGTCTGTCTTTATATGCCGTGTTCATTTGTCCATAAAAAGTTAGGAAAACTTCGAAATTTCGATTTCAATCAAAGACATCCAAGGTAAATTTCAATAAACCTGATATTGTGTTGGATTGTCTGTAGTTATCTTTCGTTTTTGAAAGTAAAATTAACCAGGAATTCAAAGCTTAAAAATGTCGGCCATGGAAAACTTTGTCGAAGAATTTTCCAAGAACAAAACTAGCCCTGGGGGAGGTGGTGAGTTGTGTACAAAATTCTGTAAAGGGGAAAAATAATATTAAGGGAAAAATATTACTAAGGGAAAAATAATCTAGAAAAAGAAACTTATTTGTTAAGCCTTCTGTAAATAACAAATGTAAGGTAATTTCTTTATTCTAATGACATGTCAATAGACAACCTGTCATTGACCAATGGTAAGTCATTTATAATGACTTGTTCATCAACTCCAGGGTCAAGGATGTTTGTTCATTGACATGACCTTACACTTCTAATTGGGAAGTACTTTTTGTAGTAAACAACAGCTGCAAATCTACTGTACTTTTCTAGTGAAAACGGGTTTTCATCATGTACAACTTTGTAGATGCGTACTGGAAAAGAGCAGGGTTGTTTACTGTACAAACAACTACTTCCTAAGCCTTTTTCTGTTCACTTTTTCAGAATAATCTTACTTATAACTTTAGAATATCTTTAGTGCAATCTGCTCTATATTAGTTAAGTTAGCGAACACCATCGACAGATTGTTAGAGTCAGCTCTTATAGAACTGAGTGCTCGTACTTTTTCTTTAAGTCAACACCTGTCTCAAGCTCTTACGTCATACTTGACCTAACTGGTCTAAACTAGTTTGACCTAGTATAAACCGGTTATGTGAGGTATTGCGTAAGCTTAGCCCTTAAATACGAGCTCACTCAGGGTTCAGCTCAGTGTAAGAGAGCAAGAGTGAGAGCTGATAGCACAGTGCACAGCGAAGTAGCAGCTAGTCAAGAGCCATAACCAGAGTTCAGATTAGTTCATTGTAAAGTACTACAAGCAACAGAAAATAAAGCAGAAGGAAGCAACTGAAGAACGACCCGAATCTTTGTGTCCGTTGGGAAAGTATTACTCCCCCACTTCCCGTTCCTTAGTGGGAGGGTATACTCGCGCAAAGAAAACAATGTAGTGCATTTCGATTCGATTTCACTGCATGGCTTTTATTATGGGAGTCAGTATCTTCATCTCGAATATAAAATAATGGACAATTTTTTTCCAATCTTATTTTTACCTAGCCTGCGTCACATCCGGCATTTTCTTCGTGAATACCGTATTTACGATGAAAATTACGGATGTGACGCAGGCTAATTTTTACCTTTCTGATTCATTCAAATTGGGCTACCTGTGACTTTCGTAACGGGAGCTCCGCTTTTAGGCAGTGCTGAAATATATATATTAACATTCTAGGATTTTACCATCGATGACTCCCCTCTTACATGTTCCTATGACTATCTCTTAATCCTCGACTCTCAACACGGGCAGCAAGTAGGGAAGTACTGTGGCATGACTAAACCACTGCCCATAAAGATCGCAGGCAATGCAGCCAATATTCGTTTCCAGGCTTCTCACTTAAGCTCTGCGCGTGGTTTTAAGGCTCATTATACAACACTGTAACTAGGCAAGAACTGTTTTGACCTGTAACTTTAACTGATCTGGAAATGCTGAATAAAATAATGAATTATTGAACTAAATATTAATATTGTTTTGTGTATTTTTCTGAATACTGAATACTTTTAACAAAAGCTGACTGCCAGAGCCGCCACGTCCCAACTATGACAAAATAACATCATTAGTCAATGATATCTCTAAATCAGTACTTCCGTGTTAAAATTCAAGGACTAAGAAAGTGAAAAGCTAAAGCCGGCAAATAACTCACCAACACTACATGACAAGGAAATGGGAATAAACAAAATCTTATGAGATAAGTCAGAGTAGTAGTAACACCTGTCGAAAACCAGAATAGCTCTGTTTGAGGCTGGCATAGGTCCAAAAACGTTTTGGACCTTAGCGTTAACGTACTACAGCATGAACCTAGGTACCGTAGCATAAACCTGGGTACCTTAGCACGAACCAGTGTACCGTAGCATAAACCTGGGTACTTTATCATTAACCTGGGTACCGTAGCATAAACCTGGGTACCTTATCATTAACCTGGGTACCGTAGCATGAACCAGTGTACCGTAGCATAAACCTGGGTACCTTATCATTAACCTGGGTACCGTAGTATAAACCAGTGTACCGTGGCATGAACCAGTGTACCGTAGCATAAACCTTGGTACCTTATCATTAACCTGGGTATCGTAGCACGAACCAGTGTACCGTAGCATGAACCTGAGTACCGTAGCATGAACCAGTTTACCGTAGCTTAAATCTAGGTACCTTATCATTAACCAGTTTACCGTAGCTTAAGCCTGGGTACCTTATCATTAACCTGGGTACCGTAGCATGAACCAGTGTACCGTGGCATAAACCTAGGTCTCCTATCATTAACCTGGGTACCTATTAAAACCAAAATTGATATAGACATGCTACACTGGGTAAACCAAACACCCTCAAGTGGTCAACAATCATGACGTCATGAATAACAATCATATTACACTTATCATGGCATCATGCATATGTCAGCGACAAGAGTGAAAAACGTCTGCGCATGCTCTGAATCCGTATGCAAATTAGTCAAAACATATGTAAATTTGGCTTTCAAACAAGCCTGATAAATTGGATTTCACAAAATGCCAAAACTTAGTGCCCATGCTAATTCTTTCATATTGTGTTTGTTAATACAGTATCTTGATCTGACAAAAGTATACTCTCAAACTTTTTAGTATACTTGGAGAAAACACACATTTATTTTCTCACTCAAACACAGGAAGCCCATACAAGCTTTGAGAGCTGAATGTAATATAACGAGAAAAATAGAATAAATTAAAACTAATATTTACTCACATGAAGTGTTTTATACGTCATCCTAGTTCTTTAGTAGTGATTTCGAGCGCCATTTTTTTTTTTTATTTTTTTAATTCCCTTCCCCGTTGTATGAGAAGACAAGTCGCTAAAATGGCTCGAACCTCTACTAAAGAACTAGGATGACATAAAAAACACTTACTTCATGTGAGTAAGTATTAGCTTTCAATTATTTAATTAATTAATTAATTAATTTTTTATTTTCGTTAAACCACAGGCAACCCAAGCTCACTATATTTACTGTAGGTTCGTAACTACAGCTAGATCCCATTGAATCTCACAGATTTATTGGTAAACTATTCCTTCGTGCTCATGTGAAGCCAATTCCTCATCGGATTCGTATTTACTGAGAACAAGGCTATATTGCTCTTAGAGCAATGATGTTTCGGTCCGCTAAGCCTAGTTTCAGGGATGTGCGGTTTGCGGTTTTTGGGACAAGTGGCTTTGTTTTACTTTTAAAAAGACTTATATTTCTAACAGTTCCGAGCGCAATCCAATCACGACAGTCAGACAGTGAGTAATGTTTAGGGGTTCTATTTTTAGCTTTCTCCATGGGAAAAAATGAACTCATACATGTAAATGGTTGGCACCTAAAACGGAATATGATATAGATTGCTTATTGTATAAATATAAAAAATCTTCATAAAAAGAACCTCGAAGTATTCTATCAAAAATAGAGTGATTATTAGTGAATTGTTGACTAAGTTTTTTGTCATTCAAGCACTCGAACTAGACGTGGTCGAAGGATCTCTCGTTCGTGAAACCACAAGTTTTATCTGCATCTGTAATTTTTTCTTTATTCACTTGAAGAAATAGCAGGTACTTGAGTAAGACAATGTCCTTTACTCTACATTGTTGGTCGCAAATGCCGAAATATCTATCTCGCATCGTTTGTTGGAGTGCAAGCATGCACACACACAAGTCTTTTTAAATACATACGCTTCGACAAGAATGTCAAACAATAAATTGTTATTTAATAAAACAATAATTGAGCTATTGAGCTTATGACCTTAGCGAATCACGGATCATGTATGTAAATAAAACAAAAGGTATACAGGACGTCATAGAAACACTTATTGATGACGACAGGTGAAAAGATTACTTTTAAGTATTGTAAACAGATCTTGAATATACTCACCTTAAGAAAACTTCATTCGTTATTTATGAAGTGATAAGAAAGCCGAATGTGATTCGATACGATAGAAAATGATGACAGCTGATTGACAGCTTCACAGAATATTATGGGTTACCCAAACCAATCTTAGTAGCGTTTCGGCCTGAGGGCCGAAACAAAAACGGTTCGTAGTGGACACCAGTATAGCGAATTCGGGCACAGGTAGCCCAAGCTTGGTGTCTGTGGTGTCCTGTTATAAGGAAATGCATGGGGATTCATCAAAAATTTCAATAAAATCATCTAAACGTAAAATAAACCCTCGAAATTTTACCCGATCATTGAGAAATAGTACTTCTTTCGCTCTGCGTGGTTACTTTTTCAATTTAGCCCGTTTTAAAAAATTTTTCCCCCCACCAGTAAGAAATAAGAGAAGGTTGGAAACTCGAGTCCCAAAAGCGAACCATCACGGGTCTTTGAAACCTCGTACGTCTTGGAATTTTCTTTTCAGCGCCAAATTTTAGTCATGACCCTTCTCTCACATCCCTATAGAACCGAGAAAGTCGCATAAGAGATTAGTCTTCGCGTCTTTAAGCCATGAAATTTGCCTGTATTCACATACTACCTCGCTTGTTCTGACCCGTACTTGGAGCTCACTGTACACCAGTTCAACGGATATCTTTCGGCAACCGACCCGAGGTCACGCCGGAAGTCTTCGTATCGTAAATGCGGATTGGATTTGGAAATAGTCTTTCTACGAAATTATAAGTTAAATACTTTTGTATCTTAGGCCGTTAAAAAATACACTCACCATGATTTCGAAGGAAAACTATATTCAAATCCAATCCGCATTTACAATACGAAGACTTCCGACGTGACCTCGGGTCGGTTGCCAAAAGAAATCCGAGGCTTTATTTCACGATTAGATGATTTAATTGAAATTTTTGATGAATCCCCATACATTTCCTTATAACAGGACACCACAGAAACCAAGCTTGGGCTACCTGTGATTCGGTTCGGCAGCTTCCTACCTTGTTGGAATTTTTTTCTTAAATACCCTTCAAAACTAGCTCAAACTGCATGCAGGAGTACAAAATCAATAAATTGACACAACAGGTAAGTCGACAAACTTTGATTCCCGTTTTTCCAAATGAAATACGGCATATTCTAAATCCCAATACATTCTCTTATAAATATAGTGAGCTTGGGTTGCCTGTGATTAAATTACATTTAGCTCTCAACGTTTTACAGGAATTTTGAAGAGCGACTTTCTGTAAGGATCGACCAAACATCGGCACAAGTCAAAAAATCGATTTCGCTCATATTTTGTTTTTAGATAGCCTTTAGTGTAAAATAAATCGAGGTGTTGTTAGTTTTGAAAAAAAAAATTTTTCCCCACGAAATTTAGGAAAATAGATTTCGCCCAAATGCAGGGGGAAAATGACCGACGAGGTCAAGGAATTTAGTACAAAAATAAGCTCATCCTACAGCTAAACTACTTAACAATTTTTTCGGTTGGTACTTTTCACCGGAGCAGGTGAAATTGAGGGGGGATCGGGAAAATTTTGGTAGCAAAAAGGGGGGATGCACAATTTTTGAAAGAAGCTACAAGCCTTGCTTAGGAGGGATCGTATTTTTTTGCATGACTTTAAGGGGGTGTTGAGAATTATTCTGGATATTTCAAACTTCTACCTGCCACCCCCCCCCCCCTCTCTCTGCCATACATTATGAACGCAGCCTTATATAACAACAACAACAAAACAAATAAAAATCAATACTTTTATAATATTGCATAAAGATTAGGATTAGGATTAGTAACGCATTTTATCGAATTATATGAACATTTATATATACAGAATATATATGTACGTATGACGTGTATGTGTGGAATATGTGAATATAGATATTATGCGCATACATAAACATACGTATATACTCTTAGAGTGCACGCACTAAAACCATGAACATTAAATAGTACTAATTAGTACTATTTCATACAGAATCCTTTGTTTTCTATTGCTTTATAGTACACTCAACAAAATTACTCGACTCTGATTAGTCGATAGGAGTAGGAGTACCGAATTAAGTCGCTATGGCAACACGGCCAAAACAATGTCAAAACAATTATTTTCTATCATTTTGTACTTAAAAAACATAAGTAAAATTTTAAAGCCATAAGAACTAATCTTTCTTATGAATTTCAGTTGCGCGATGGACTGAAAATCGGTCGCCAAATAGACAAAGATAAATGGCGTCGCTTCGCATTTTTTACTGAAATTGTTGAGTGAACTATAAACAAAAAATCGCACGATCTTCTCCTACAATTTGGAATTAATAGACACTTGTAATGTTTTGAAAGTTCTTTAATTGCACCAAATTGTACTCGAATTGTGTGATTTCCTATACTAATTATCACTATTTAGTATTAGTATTTGTTTCACGGATTTAGTGTGAGCACTCTAACTTATTTGGAACAGTAGTATAGGGAATGGGGGTTCCAGCGCAATCTCAACACGGGCAAGAACCGTGTCAAAAATCCACCTACGGACGACCCCCACTCCAAGTGTGGTTGAGGGCAACAGCGCACTTAAATATGTTAGTCTATATATGGAGTGCGAAGAATGTAAGAGAACTTTTAAGAAAGAAGCGGATTTGAAAAAGCATTTGAAAATGAAGACGAAGTGTATGAGCAGTTATGATTGTGGATGTGGTAAGAAGTTTGAGACTAAGGTTAAATTGTTTTGGCATTGTCAGGACTGTGAGTACGACTACGACGACCTAAAAAGTGCTTGGTATTAGGTATAAAATATTTCCTATTATATAGATGGAATCCCAAAGCAACTTCAGCACGGTGTCAATACCCGGTAACGGTGAGATTGACGTTAGACAGTTTTGGCGTCAGTCAGAAAGGAAGGTTAAAAGGACTCTCCGAAAAGGTATAGAAGAATTAGGAGCCCTGAAAGCGAGCATAATGGTAGAAGTAAGTTTGTCAAAAGACGAGGTAATGACGACAGCAATGTTGCGATCAAAGTCGTTAGTGATTAGAATCCACGAATCTGGATAGGTCACTCAGTGAAGCCTTAGAAGCAATAATGGAGTCGCTGTCTAACTACACGAAAGAAGGATCGGGTTGGACAGTAGAGGAGGTTGAAGGAATAGAGATAAGTATAGCCAGGTACGTACCCATACGAGGGGGGAGTTACGTACCGCTACCAACGTGGGTAGAAAGGAAGAAGGCTATTGTAAACGTGAAGAATGAAGACAATCGATGCTTTATGTGGGCAATCAGGTCTGCACTGTATCCAGCAGAGAAGGATCCCTGTAGGACAAGTAAGTATCCCACAGATGATTTAGGGTGGGATGGTGTGGAATTTCCCATGCAGTTGATAGACATCCCCATATTTGAGGAAATAAACGATCTAGCAATTAACGTTTACGGAGTCAGAGAGCAGACGATGGTACCGTTAGTTCTGTCAAAAAGTAAAGGAGAGCGCGTACATTTATTCTACCACGGCGGACACTACTCATGGGTTAAACACATTAGCAGACTATTCTACAGACATACTAAGCACAAAGGCAAAAAGTACTTCTGTGACTGCTGCTTGCTGTCATTTACATCCTTAAATGCCCTAAAGAAACACGATGAGATCTGCCGCGGAGTCGAAGAAGTGGCGCAACGGATCCAGATGCCCACCAACAAAGAGCTTTCATACGCAAACCATCAAAAGCAGATGCAAGTGCCTTACGTGATATATGCAGACTTCGAAGCGTTGATAACTAAGGAAGAGCAGAAACGTGGTGCCACGAATAAGGTAGGATTACACGAGATCTGCTCCTTTGGTTACATAGTAGTCAGATCAGACGGTAAAGCAAACCCTCCTGTGATTTACCGAGGTAAGAACGCAGCTAATGAGTTTCTAGAAGCATTGCGAGAAGAGGAGGGGAAGATTAGAGAACAATTAAGACGTCCAAAGAAGATGGAATTTACCAAAGAGAACCAGGAGGCTTTTAACAAGGCAAAAAAATGCCACATTTGTCAACATACGCTTCTTCAGTTTGGAAGACGAGCCAAGAAAGCGTGGGATGAAGATGGAAAGTATCTAGGAGAAGCTCATTTTAAATGCGGGAAGTATGCTAAGAAAGGTGAGAAGCCGGGAAAGCCCTCCACGCACTGCATTCACTGCCACAAAGCATTTGTTGAGGATTTCTATGTGGATAAGGTTAGGGATCACTGCCACATCACGGGTAAATACAGAGGAGCGGCTCATTGGAAATGCAATATAAACTTCAAAGTAAATCCAGACATGGAGATTCCGGTGTTCTTTCACAACCTCCGCGGTTACGACTCCCATTTGCTACTACAAGGAACAGACGGCTCCGACGTCAAATGCATACCCAACAACAAAGAGCGCTACATGTCCGTAACTGTGGGTAAGCTAAAGTTCTTAGATTCGCAGCAGTTTATGGCGGACTCCTTAGCAAACCTCGTAAAGTATAACACCAACTTTCCCATTTCCAGTCAATATGGCGCGGAAAGGAAAGGAGTCTACCCATACGAATACATGGATTCCTGGGAGCGATTCGAAGAACCCCTACCACCCAAAGATCGCTTCTACAGCACCCTAAACGAGTCCGGTATAAAGGATGAGGAGTACCAGCATGCGTTAGACGTGTGGGAAAAGTACTCCTGTGAGAACATGGGGGACTACCACGACATCTACCTAAGGTCTGACGTAGTGCTGCTTGCAGATGTTTTCCAAAGCTTCAGAAAGATGGCTATGGAATATTACGGATTGGATCCCGCTAATTTCTACACGGCTCCTGGGCTCAGCTGGAGTGCTTTGTTAAAGAAGACAAATGCGCAGTTGGATCTCCTAACGGAGTACGACATGTATCGGTTTATGGAAGACGGTATTCGTGGCGGCGTATGCGGACCCAGCCGACGTTACGCCCGCGCAAACAACCCCTTAGTAGAGCACGACCCAGAGAAACCAACCACATACATTTACTACCTGGATGCGAATAACCTTTATGGTTGGGCAATGTCACAGTACCTACCTGTGAGAGACTTCGAATGGGATCCAGTGAAGCCGATAGACTTCTACATGCAGGTAGGAAAGGAGGAAGACAAGGGTTACGTCTTAGAAGTGGATCTGGAGTACCCAGAGCGCCTGCACGACGAACACAATGAGTTCCCCTTAGCACCAGAAGCGATAGAGATACCATTTAAGCAGCTAAGTCCGCTGCAAAAGCAAATGTGCCCTGGTTACAAACCGTACAGGAAACTAACTATGAACCTGATGGATAAGAAGAAGTATGTGGTACATTACCGCAACCTGCAGTTCTACGTGCGACACGGAATGCGCGTAGAGAAGATCCACAGAGTCCTAAAATTCACGCAGGAACCCTGGATGCGCCCCTACATTGACTTTAACAC
Source organism: Actinia equina (assembly GCA_011057435.1). Classification (NCBI taxonomy): domain Eukaryota; kingdom Metazoa; phylum Cnidaria; class Anthozoa; order Actiniaria; family Actiniidae; genus Actinia; species Actinia equina. The sequence continues at coordinate 177,760 of WHPX01000990.1, forward strand.
GCAAAAGCGTACCGCAGCGAAAAATGACTTCGAGAAAAACCTCTTCAAACTGATGAACAACAGCGTGTTCGGAAAGACAATGGAGAACATCCGCAAGCGCGTAAGCGTAAAAATAGTCAGCACCAAAGAGGAAGCAGAAGCATACGTGTCACAGCCAGGCTTCGTTAGATACGTAGAAATGCTGAACTTCTACGTGATTCACATGAAAAGGGCAAACCTCTTACTAAACAAGCCCGTTTACACAGGCTTTACGGTGCTGGATCTATCGAAGCTGCTTATGTACGAGTTCTACTACGATAAGCTTAAGCCAAAGTACGGAGACCGCTGTCGCCTCCTGTACACAGACACCGACTCCCTAATTCTAGAAGTGCAAACGGAAGACGTTTACAAAGACTGCCTTCCCGACATAGACGAGTACGACACCAGCGGTTACCCGAAGGAGCACTTCCTTTACTCTGCGAAGAATAAGAAGGTAATTGGGAAGATGAAAGACGAAATGTTAGGAAACCCATAGTAGAGTACGTGGGTCTGAAACCAAAGATGTACAGCGTGCTAAAGTTAGACGGCGTAGAAAAGAAAGCTAAAGGCGTAAAAAAGTACGTGGTTAAGAAGGACATTACGCACGAGTCCTACCTCAACGTATTACGAACACGCAAGGAACAGCGGCATAAGATGAACAGCCTGCGCAGCTATGGTCATCAGATACATAACGTCACGCAGGAGAAGGTGTCACTGTCTGCATTTGACGGTAAGCGATGGATGTGTGATGACGGAGTGCATACGATAGCATTCGGACATCACACGATAAGCAGTTCTTCCATGACGAACCCACGTGTGGGGCCATCGTGAAGATAATACAAGATGGGCTGACCCTTCTTAGCTATTACGCTTCGGATCTGGTAAGTTTCCAAAGACCAATTAGGATCCGTAGCTCTTTTGGATCCTCCTTCTAATTCACCCGGTCCGTAGAGATATCGGACTGTGACATTACCTAATTTTTTTCATGGGGGAAGACCGCCCTCGAACTTCTGACGTAGAACTTGTGTTCCACGTGTTTCTTTTTTATGGCATCCTTGGGTTTTATCCCCGTAGCCCTGGCCGCCTCGTTGTTCAAAGCCGCGATGACCTGGGGAGCCTTTGGGTTCATTCCCTGTTGCGTTTGGAGGGATCTTCCAGCTCTTTCCAATACTGGTACCCAAAGAGACGCTCGGCCAAGGTCTTATTGAATCTTTCAACAATGCTCTGACCCCTGTGGTACTCAGCTTCAGCTCTCCTAATCTTAGTGTCGTGGTCTTTCAGGGTCTTAGTAACCACGCCCATGAACTCTGTCCCCGCATCCACTTGCAGCAGCTTGGGCCATTTCAAGACGCGCTTATAAATCCTACCTAGGGCTTCTGCGACTTCCCAGAATCCTTGCTGGTTATGGGTTCGGCGTCCTTGTATCTGCTTGCGATATCAACTACGGTCAAAGCGTATCTATAGGTCTTTTTTCTCACCTTGTCGTGCGGCAAGAAAAGCAAGTCCGCCTGATGAACTTCATTAGGGGTATTTACGGTGAAGCTGGGCCTGGGAATGTACTTAGGCACGGGAAGATAAACCTGCCAGAGGGTTTGTTTTCTTAGCCAGTTCTTAGCCGTTTCTTCTGATACCCTGGCCGCGGTCGCGAGTTTCTTGATGGCCGACGCTCCTTTCCAATAGCCTTCAGGCCCATAGTAAATCCTTTTAAGTTTGTCCTCTACGCGACCCATTATATGAATTCCAGGACGAGATTGATCTTGCGTCCGTTGAAATCCACCGTCTCTCCGTCCACTTTAATGGTGATGTTTATGCTTTCTACCAAATGAGACAAATCATATTCCAAAGAATTGGGAGTGTATTCTTCTGAGTCAAATGGATTACCTTTGGGTAGAAACTTGGACATAAGAGAAGACTTTTCTCCATTGTTGTAACTATGGACCAAGTCGCAATAGACTTCGTAAGAGGATGCGACTTTCCATTTCACATCATACGTACTGCCGCTATTTATCGTGGTACTAGTAAGGCCCAGGAGCTCTACCAATGAACTGTCCTTTAAATTAGCGCTCCCATTATTTTTCTTGAATTTCATTTCATGGGGTAATCCTGTGGTAAGAGTATATCCATGCTTTGCTAGCTCCTTAGCCAGTGTTATGGGGGTGTAATGGGAATCTGGTAACTTTGGCTTGGTGCCGGAAGTTCCGATGACAAAGCCATTAATCAAATTATACCAAGAATTGTACAAAGAGCAACTAACCAGCCGAACCTTACAGGCTTTGATGGGAGGATTCAGATAAGTAGTAAAGTTATTCTTGTCGCTTTCCAAAAGACGATCATTATATTAGATACGCCAAGGCCGCGCCTCCTGCCAGCCCTGCGACTCCTACGAAGACCAATTCGCTATCTTTTTGTTTCTTAGAAGGCTGGTAGTAATTCTCGAACTGGGGCTTTCTCAATCCCATCGATGCCGTGGGGTGTGTTTGCGCATAGAGCTTAAAGGCGTAGTCTGTGTTTTCGAAGTTCTTATCCGCCTGCATTTTGTCTTGGTAGTTCTTGTCCAACCAATCCCTGTAAGCTTGTCTTTTTTCATTCCAAGCTGCCACGTCCTCGCTGATATTTCTCCAGCGCCAAATCGTGTCTCTTCCTCTCAGCGGCCAATTCTCCGCTTTTGTCGCCTCTGACTAATCTATCCAAATACTGACCACCATAATTAGCTCCAGTGAATGCTAAAGCTGCGACGACTCCACCTATGACCACGCTAGCCATTATATATTACACCGTAGGTAGGTATTTTCCCTTCTGCAGGTAATTTCTTAGCATGATAGCCCCGCATACGGCAGCGGTCATCTTAGCAAAGTTACTCAGGTTTTTAGTTGGGTCCTCAGTAAGGTCCTCCTTTAGGACTTTCTTACCTACCCAGCCAATACCGGCGATGATGGAGGTTGTGATAGCAGCTTCTTGGACGGCGTCAATCAATTTGGTTGACATTATATTACGGGGTGAGAAAGAAATTCTAATCCATTTCTGGAATCCTACATTTCCTTACCGGGGGCTCCTCCCTGCGTATGACAGGAGGCGCCTTAAATTCCACCTTTTTCGATGCCCGCCATTGAAAGTAAAGGCTGCCTGCTGCTATAGCGACTCCTAACGCGCCAATGACGTAGCCTGGATTGATAAAGGATTCGCTTTCATCCTCCGCCTTTTCTTCTTTTTTTGCTTTGTTCTTCTTGTTCATCTCCGCGAGCTTCTTTCCCGCGGCGACTCTGCCTGGAGATTTAGCCTTGGTAATCTTGGTATCTTCTACTCGAGGGGTTTCCTCCGCCTTCGATTCAGCTTCACTCATTTATATCTAAGGACTTGAAGGACTTGATAAGTAACTTAAGACGACTTGACTAAGTACTTGGGAT